>CP137673.1:4259362-4571862 GCA_037976565.1 Mesocentrotus franciscanus
AAGTTGGAAAAAAGGAAGAAACATAAAGCTGACCACTTCACGTTTTATCTCAATAATACAGAATACAAATTCATTTCTCTTTTGTAAATGAGAAATATCAGAAAAGAATTTAAAATGATTTATCTCTGAATTAAAAAAAAATCTTGAGAATCTGAGAAATCTAAACGCCTTTCTTTCATGCTATGAGAACTCGTATTCAGCATTATGGTTCTCCTTGTCGTAGTTTTAAGGATCTCTTTATTTGCATATTCAGTTGAGGCAAATAGTTTGAACTGCCTTTTATATATATATTTCTTAGTTAGTTTATGCATGCCATATTCTTTTGTACAAGGTTACCAAATTGAAAAGGCGAGGTATAAAAATATATCTTTCTGTATTTGAGGAAATTTCTTTCGTCCGCTATGGACACGATAGAATTGAGACATTGAAAATCATCCTGCCTTTTCATGGTTTCCGAAGATGACAAAATCACTGAAAGATAGAAATATTGTCAATTTCTTTAAAGAATGACGACCGAAAAAACAACCCTCGCTCTTGTATGTGCTTTGAGTCAGGCATTGACGATAGAATTTGGCGGAATTTTCATTTCATCTTCAATTACCGGATTAGAGCAAATTTGACAAGCACACAATGAGAGAAAGGAGAAGAGTTTAATCCGATCAGATCGAGTTACAATAACCGACATCTTGTCCAAGTTACCTTTCCCCGCTTCCTTTCCTAAATTGTGAGGGGCAGGCGATAGGCAGCATGCGGGGAAAAAGCGCGAGAAACGTGACATTATTGTTTTTGTGCCGTGCCAGTAAAAGAAGAAGAAGAAAGGGAAAAAAAGGATACGTGAGCATCTGATTTTGAAGGTTGCGGGAGCAAGAGACACACAATTCGTGCGGCAATTAGTGTAATTGCAATGCCCGAGACAGGTAAAAGCTGGTATTATGTTTATTCCTCGCCAGCTTTCACTCTGGCCGCCGACTTCTTGAGGGGCGGAATGGGGCAGCATTCCCGGGAGAAACGCTGCATCCATGCAAAGGAGATACAAGGATGAAAAAGAGGCGGGAAAGTGAGACAGAAACTGGAGCAAACATTTCAATTTCTGATTCCCTAAGCAGCTTCTTTTCATTCAATTTTGTGGGGTATCTCGACATTGACTCTTGAGGGAGGCAGACAATGTTGAAGCAAAGGATCATGGGAAGGCGAGAGTTTGTCACGAGCGTGATGAGCGAGACTCGTCACTTATCAGAATTAGGTGAAGAAGAAGAAGAAGAAGAAGAAGAAGAAGAAGAAGAAGAAGAAGAAGAAGAAGAAGAAGAAGAAGAAGAAGAAGAAGCAAAAATAGCTTTGGATAGGAAAAAACAGTATTCATCTATAGTAGAGCAAAGTAAAATTCTATAAAAGAATGACTGAAGTAGGTTACCCCCATCCCAGAAAAAAAAAGTGTGCAGAAAAAACAAAATGGAATTATTATGGAAAACAGTAGGATAGGGCTATCAAGGGAAATGTAGGAAAGGGAATCTAATTAAGGAAAATAGATTCCAATATATCAATGGATAAATAAAGCAGACTTTACAGAGAGATAACGGTACATGGTGTATGTACATGTAGTCTAGCGGTTTTATACCTGACTAAAAATGCTGAACTCGTGGGTTCGAAAGCCGGCATTGCAACAAGGTAGTTTATCTGGATTGCTTCTCTCCACCCAGGTGTATCAGTGGGTACCCGCTTTTGCTCGCCTTTACAAGGTGACCGGCCAGAATGCTTTATAGTAGAGTAGAGTGGATGCACAATGTGCAGTGGAATAGCTGAATCCGATAAACGGGCTTGAAACAAAGTTCAAGTTCAATTGTTTTGATAACATTATTATTATTATTATTATTATTATTATTATTATTATTATTATTATTATTATTATTATCATTGTTATCATTATCATTTTCATTATTATTATTATCATTATCATTGATTATTATTATCATTATCATTGATTATTATTATTGTTATCAAAGTTATTATTAAATGCCTTTTAATTGTCACTGAATAATCCAGTTTAATAAGTGATGGAAAAGAACATATCAACAAGACATTGAAATATGATCAACTCCTGAAATATGTTGCTACTTTTGTTATCAAATCATTTTTCCCTCCACAGCACTATTTCCCCCCTTAATGATCATAGTTTTAAATAGTATGGTTAGATTAAGTTTTAAGTGCTTTTTGTTTGTTTGCCTGTTTGTTTTTGTTTTGTTTTATTTTTATTTTTTTGTTATTTGTAATTTTCAACGAAAGGCTTTGTATTCGCCTTCCTTATTGATGGATTATTCTTACTTTGCTTTAAATCATTATTTGGAACATGTTAAAGAACTTAGCAATTAATTGGTCTATAATTTCAGTCTTTGAGCATATTATTGTCCAGGCCAACAGCACCAATGTGGAAAGCAGTTTTGTAACTGACAACGCTACCCTGTACAAATAAAACTACAAATAAAATGAATAAATAAATAAATAGATACAATTTGTTATTATTATCATTATTACCATTATGATCATTATTAATATCATTATTATTATTATTAGTAGTAGTATTATTCACGGCTGATAAATGAGGAAACGACAAACCGTTCGAATTATGCATTTTTCGTGGCTTTTATTTAACATTGGATTCTGTAATTTGTACATGTATCATTTTACCATGGCGGTACATGAATTCACGCCAATTATTATAATTGCATTACACACATATTTGAGTATCCAACCCAATTACAGACTTGTGCTGGAATCTAAGCTGTAATCTGCACCCCATACATAAACCTTAAAATCAAATATGTGAAATCCAATCGTGTAGCCAGAGAAGGGTTAAACCACGGCTAGAAACCCATTCTCGTAAACGAATGTCCCCTCTGCATTGCCACGAGCACCCCTTGCTAGCCGTCAGGAATGCCCGATCAGACGGGGAAGATTTGTATGTAACCCGGATGCACCACCCATTCCCAGCTCTCATCAACGATTACAGCAAAAGTGCATTACACACAAATTTGAGTATCCAACCCGATTACAGAGCTAGTGCTGGAATCAATGCTGGAAAATGAGGAAATGTGCACCCCATACATAACCTGATATCCAAGCGTTTAGCCATCAGGAATACCGCCCGATCAAACGGGGAAAATTTTAAGTAACCCGGGTGCACCACCTATTCCCAGCTCTCATCAACGATTCCAGCAAAAGTGTTCCCAACCGGGCTCCATCACTTCCCTCCAGGTATACCTTTATTGTCCAGATCAACAGGTCTTGCCTCTACCAAAAGCCACGAGAGAATGACACAATTTCTACGTGCACGTACGTACGCGCTCTCACAATCGCGTGTTATGCGTTTCGTGTGCAAAAGGGAGCGCATTCGGAATCCTTGACAACAATGTAAACAAGCTTATTGTTGCGTCACCTTGACCAGCAAAACCAAAACACAAATGGAATTGCTTACCAGCCGAAAGCGTTTTTGGTAACTCTTTAAAATTTCTTATTGGCAAAACACAAATTATATGATATTTAGAAACATTATTGATCATCTTCCTGGTCCAATTCAAATAAATGGTATCGAACTAGAATGTGTTCAGAGTACTAAATTCCTTAGTTATGTTGATCGAAAATTGATATGGAAAGTGCATATTAATTATATATGTAAATTATTATCAAGAAACATTGGTGTCATAAATCATGTTAAAATACATTTCCCTTACACGGTTTATTATCACTGTACGCCATCCTTATTTGCCTTACGTAAATTATGGGATTTTAGCATGTGGACATTTTTGTAAGACTTTAATTGATCTAATATTAACTTTGCAGAAGCGTGCATTGAGAATAATCCAAAATGTCTACTTTCGTTCCCACACTAACCACTTATTTTTACAAGACAATATATTTAAATTGATGATTCGTATTCATTCAACTAGGCGTTGTGGCGTGCGCCTGTAATCCAGCTAACAATGGAAGTTACAAACTGATTCAGCCGAGGACGCAGGTTCGAAACTGAATCGCGTCTTTCGGATGGTGACGTTAAAGGTCGGTCCCCAGACGTAAATAATCATATCTGATTGATACACGTCTGTAAAAACCCAATACACACACATGGTACCTCGGTATCTTTATGTTCCAACTAATTAAAAATAAGTTACCTCTCCCGATTTCCTCCATTTTTCAAAAAAATAACGAGATAGATTCACCAACCACGGAGGGGCCGTCATGGTGGCGGAACTGGTCTCGCTTATAAAGAGACAATCAACGTCCATCAAGTTGCCGCGGTTGAAAAGGAATCCTTCGAGTTCGCAGAATATTCTATCTCATATAAATCATTTCGCTTGCAATTAATTAATATCTATAGACCACCCTATCCCAAATCACATCCAGTAACGGTTACATCTTTTGTATCAAAATTTAATGACTACATTCAATGTCATTTGTTGTCAAACACTCCTTTATTAATCATAGGAGATTTCAATATGCATGTGGATACTGCCAATGCAGATGCTAGAGCCTTTGTAGATCTTTGAATCGCTTTGTTGTAAACAATTGGTTAATTTCTCTACACATGTACACGGTCACACCCTTGACCTCATGATATGTCGTCAGTCTGATGGTATCGTATTTGGGTCACCATGTCCACATAGTTCTATATTATCTGATCACATTCCAGTCATGTGTCTTCTAAACTCTAATACACCTCCATTGCCTTCTAAACTGATATCATTTCGAAAGCTGTCTGCTATTGATGTGAATAGATTGAAGTTAGACATCGCTGAAAGTGAGCTTTGTAAGCACACACCAAGTACCCTCACTGTACTAGTTTTGTTGTATGATGCTACGCTTAGTGATATCATAGAGAAACATGCTCCTGTTGTTACTAAACAGGTAGTTCTACGTCCCCAAGTACCGTGGTATACTGACGGTGTCAGGACAGAAAAAAGGGAGAAAAAGGAAAGGCTGAAAAGCGTTGGTTGAAAATTAAGGCCGATAGTGATTGGGACAGCTATAAGCCAGTTCGAAATGCAACATTGCAGCTTTTGAACAAAGCTCGTGGAAAATATCACAGAGATCTGATCACGGAAAATAAGGATAATCAAAAGAAGCTTTTCAATGTTGTCAAGTCTCTGTTGAACATGTCAAATATTATAAACAACCTTTGGTACCTTGTAATACTGATTGACATAAGTTCGTGAATGACCTAGGTGATTATTTTTGTGACAAAGTCGTGAAAATCCACAATAATATTGACACAAGATGAGTTGCAATGAATGAACCCAGGAATTATTCTTATCTATCTATAGTACTGAAACTGCACTTCTAAGAATAAAGAGTGATCTATTGATGGCTATGGATTCACAGAAACTTTTATTAGATCTAAGTAGTGCAATCTACACCATAGATCATTCTTGCTTATCAGAAACTTTAAAGACCTGTTTCGACATAGAATGGTGTTGTTCTTAAATGGATAGAGTCGTACTTGGCGAATATATATCAAAAGATAAAAATAGATGATGTGATCTCTGATGATTTCCGAGTGCCTTTTGGAGTTATTTACTCTGTACACTGCTAATCTCATTTCAAATGTTCAAACGAATTTTCCCGAGATATCATGCCACTGCCATGCAGATGACACACATCTTTATGTATCATTCAGACCTGATGAACATGCTCAAGAGCGATGTGTCTCACTGCTAGAAACATGTGTTGACTATATACGTGGATGGATGTTGCAAAATAGGCTCATGCTAAATGATAGTAAAACTTAATTAATGATCATTGGCACACCTACACAGACATCCAAAATCAACTTAAACAGTGTATCAATTGGAGATTCTGTAATAGAACCATCTGTTAATGCAAGAAATCTCGGAGTACAGTTCGATGCGCATTTGAATATGGGAGAACACATCACAAATGTTTGTAAATCATACTACATGATCTATAATCTCAGACGTATTCGGAAATATTTAGATAAGGATATTAAGAAAGACATTGTTGATCCCAATTTTAAGAAATCTACATTGGTTGCCAATACGCCAGAGTATAACATTCAAAATCTTGCTGATTGTATATAAAGCACTTCTTGGTCAAGCTCCCACTTATATCAAAGAACTGTTAAATTTCAAACGTAATCAACACAATCGCAACTTGCGCAGTTTCCGAGATACTTTGTTGCTGCAGATCCCATCTATCAAAACAAAAATAACGCTAGGTGATCGAGCGTTTGCTTGTGCAGCGCCAAAACTCTGGAATAACGTACCATTAGAAGTCAGGAAATCACCATCTGTGAATATCTTTAAATCAAACTGAAAACACATCTTTTCATTTAATTGTAAATCTAAGCATATTATGAGCTCTTGTATATAACGCAGTAGAATATATACTTAATGTTGGATAGTTTCTGCGCCCTATAAATGTAATATTTTTATTATTATTATTATTATTATTATACCCCACTAGACAGTCGAATCAATTTCACCCTCCTCGAATGAAAACAGCTTTCGCACAATTTTTATTTATTTACACCGGTCCCGTATTTTGGAATAACTTAGACCCATAAAATACCAGTCTATACACATTAAAAAAAATGCTGAAAATTATTTTTTTAAACACATATGCATGACTGTATGTGTCGTCGTCGGTCAGCTGCATTGTTGACATTGTTGACACGTCGCTATAAATGAATCTCGGTTTGTTTGACTCTCGACTCAATCCCGTTCTCCCTCTTTCTGCTGATCTAACCTCCTCTTTCTAGAGCTTTTACAATAATTCATTTTCTATTTCTATATTTCTTTCTTTTTTGCCTTCTTCTATTTTTCGCCCCTTTTGTTCTTCTTTTTTAAATCTCCTTTAATACACAAATTCATAATTTCTTCATTGTAACATAATTTTTAACTTCTTGATTTTCTATTTATATTTTGTTTTCAAGACGTATCGTAAAACATCTAAAGTAATACTTCACCAAGCTCTGCTTCTATTTCGTTCTTCTTCTCTCGTGCCATTACTATTATATTTGTAATTTTTTGTTAACTTTTTTGCAATACACTTATATTAAATTGCAAATAACATGGCAATGTCATTGTATTATGTTATATTATATTATATTATATTATATTATATTTGCATGAGAAATAAAATCATTTGAACCTTGAACCTTGAATCTTGAATTGTTATTTCAGCAATATCTCTGCTTGACCAATGCTGGTTTTATTACATTGGTATACTGAGGGCAAGCTACAACCCGTATCCTTAGCCCTCAAGTACTTTTCGTATTAAAGAGCAGTACCAAGCTGAGCAGCTTTCTGCAGTTTTATATTTGTGGTAACTCCATTTTCTTCAGATTTTTAGGAAGATTGCTTGTGATCATGCCTATAATCGCAAGATGATAATGATAATAATTATTATAATTATCATTGATATTATTTATATTATTATTGTTATTATCATTATTATTATTAATAATAATACTAATATTCAGTCTTGTATAGCGCACATCACATTCTAACGTCCCTGTGCGCTTCCAAAGAGATTTTTGTTGAAACTTACTACCCTAGCTTTAGCTCGGGGAGCCGTTATCAGCGCACAGTGCATTTCAAGGAATAATCCTACCAGGTACTCATTTACCTCACCTGGGTCAAGTGTGGCAAATGTAGATTAATGTCTTGCCAAAAGACATTAGTGCCGCGGCGGGACTCGAACCGCGGACCTTGTGATCCACTCGACCACGACACCTCTATTGTCATCGCTTGAGAGAGAGTCATTTGAACTTTCGATACCATCTTTCCTTAAAATATTGAATAAAATAAAACTGTAGAAGTGGCAAACCGTATTTCAGGAAAGTATAAATTCCATATCAGAGGTTTTCCCACCTGTTTCCATCTCGCCCGCCCTTTGTATACTTCAAAAAGAAAGACCGGATTCAAGCAAAGTGCTGCTTAGAGAGATGTAAGGTATTCCAAATAAGTGAACATAATTTGTAAGCTTTCTTATTTTGTTGAAATAATAGTAATATCGCGTAATACAATTATTTCCGGCGAAGTGTTATTACAATTTATTAAAAAAAACAAACTTAGACTAGTTAACATGTTTGTGCAGTCCCATATACCGATATCTGTGTCCAGTGTTTTGATATTTTTAGTGCTGTTTCGTTAATTTTAGTCATTAAAGTAATTATGATGATTCCATTACCTCATACCAAAAACTTCACTACAACATAATTAACATTTCAACGCGAATTCTAGACAGTTTCTTTCGAAATGAAATAACGTGACAAATATTCAACATAATCTTTATAAGATCAAGCACAGTGGTACATGGCAATTAATGAATTACTCATTGATTAGCTAAGAGTAATCATGTTTGATAGCAATGGCCATATACCCCTGTATCCCTTGACAAAGGACGGACAAAAAGCTCCGCGTAAATCACCGAAGAAGGGGGAACGAATAGGCGTTTGATTATTTCTGTTAATTGGCGCGTTCTAATTCCAACATCAATTTTTAATTTCCTCATTAGCAAGATGAGAATTTAATCTCCGCCTGTTTTCTATTTCACGCATACCACGGCACGTCCAACCAGCACTAACCAAACAAAATCGTGATTAAATCGTAAAACGACAAGGACACGGCTACATCTAGTAATTATCCATATCTCTTGATTATGTTGACAAATGACCGGTAAGTGATACATAGCTCAAAGTTTCGAGACATCTATTATGGTCACTAAAGCTTGAGAAGCATCGGACATGACATAACAAACCTTACCCCGCCCCTCCGCCCCCTCCACACAGACACACACACCTACACACGCACACACTCACACCACCGATTTCTGACATTTGGTTTGGGCCGTTAGACGCCACACGTTTTGAAAATAATTATTCACTTCATTTTTCTCTTGACAAATAATATAGGGGAGAGAAAAAGAAATAGGGGGAGGGGGGGGGGGAGAGAAGGTACACCGCAAGAAAGACAGAGATGAGAGGGAACGGGGTGGGGGATAAGGGAGAGAGAGAAAGAGTTTTTCAGTTTTTCTTAAAGGTACATTCTTAAAAGCTCATCTTGATTTGATCACTTTGATCACGAAATACATTAAAGAGAAGAATGATTGATGCCGAGAAGATTATGTTTGGTATCTTAATCGGGTATAGATAGGAATACAAATTAGTTATTTGTCCTTTTAAAACCGATATTTGAACCGAGGAGTATTGTTGCAGTTATTCTCTTGCAGCATAAAGCATTTAAAGCATGTACACGAATTTGCGTTTGTCATTGTCATGTTCCTCTCATTCGAATTGTGTTCTTAATATAGTGATCGTCTTACTACACAACACTCTCCTCAAGATAGTCGTTGTCGTCATCTTTGCCCCATTCATTTATCGTCACATCCATTATTATCATCGTTGTCATCATCGTCATAATCATCATCATCATCATCATCATCATTATCATCATCATTATTATCATCATCATTATCATCATCATCCCCACCACCATCATCATTAACATAATGACCATCATCATCATCGTCACCGTCTTCGTCGTTCTTCTTATCATTTATTTTTCATTTTTCATCATGGGTTTTTTTTCCTGTCAATTTTCATTCAGTCTTCTTCGCCTCGAACTCCCATACCGACGGTGTTCTACGGTCTAATTAATCACATTTTCTTCATCATAAACGCTGCACTGGAGAATCAATGACAAAACAATTACTTTCTAATTAATTACGACTTCTTTTCATCGGCTCAAAATTAGCAGATTCAATAAGGTAATGGCCAGGTTGCTTTGCAAGAATTCACCTGATTAATTCTATTTTCAAAACGTCTGACATTTTTTTCCTGGGGACTGAGTAGCAAAGGTCTCATGAAGGTAATTTTCTTTCATGACTGCCAATCCTCAAACCAGTATTAAATTTGTTCACTCAACTGTCGATAATCGCTAAATTAATTGGTAGTGCAAAAAAGGATTATTAAAAATGCATTGGATTGGTTGATTCTTTTACATAAGCAAGAAGATAGAAAGGAGAAATAAATTGAAAAAAGGAAATTAAGTGGGTTCAACGGATGCCTAGATGACAGCAGAGGGGTCTGTTCATATTCAAAATGCACACAGTAGACAAGAACAGCTAATGTGGAAAGCATGTTTGGTAGTTACGGCAAAAAACATTAATAAACAAACAAAACAAACAAACACAAATATTACCGTCCTATATAGACATGGTTACCTTTTTGTGTACGTGTTTTCCGAATACACCCCATCTTCATTAATAAAGACGAACTTCTACAGTACTTCTCTCCCTTTCACCTCCACAACCAAACGAGTCATAACAATGTTCTAATAAGTGAAAAGTTCTGTCAAATTTACCTACTTCCACCGACATAACAGCTCTTCCTCTGATGCTATTGTTGTCGTGAAAAATTAAGAAAAAAAAAATAATGCTGATAACAAAAGAGTCTCACTGTAATTTTGTAACAGACAGTCTTCTCCTTCTCCCAATCTTTACCTCCATGATATTACTATACAAACATCCTCCTCGTCCCCCTCCTCACCCATCCCCTATTCCTCCTCCTCCTCCTCCACCTCTGACTCTTCATCGTCAGCATCATCATCATCATTAATGTATACATTTATAAAGCGCCTTTTCATTAGATACAAAGCGCATACAGAAGAAATAAAAGCAAACAAAAAGAGAGAACATTATGATACGAAGCTTACATTAATTACAAACAGAGAGGAATATTAAAACAAATTTTAAAAAAATGTGTTTTCAGACACTTCTTGAAAACTGTGAGAGTATGGCAATTATTAAACACAGAGGGTAAGGAGTTCGAGGTTTTGGGGGCAATAACGGAAAAAGCTCTATCACCTATCTGTTTACTGGTTCGAGGGACGGTAAGTGTTTTACTACTGGCTGATCGTGTATTATACATGGATGTGTGCGAATGGAGTAGATCACCTAGGTATGCTTGGGCCTGATCCTCCTCCTCCTTATCCTCATCCTCCTCATCACCACCGATTATCATTAGGCCCACAACCACCACAGCATCCACCACCACCCCACCACCAACCAACACCACCACCAACCACACCACCACCACCACCACCACCACCACCACCATACCCCACCACCACCACCTACTAAACTACAACCCATTAGTACACAGCGGAGATCACCTAATTCTATCAATGACCACAAACACAATGAACAGAAGGCACCAACTAACTAAAAACTATCAACTGACCACAACAACCGCAAATAATTATACCCCCCATCCCGACCATTATTACCCTTTCACACTCATTGCTTTGTGCTTGGAATAATAAAATAGGGTCAATTTATTATTCAATACTTATTAACAGGAACACAAGTGCTATTCCTTAAACTGTATACCAATGACATTTATGATTCAAATAACAATAAAAACTAGTAGAATGGCCAGTTATTCATGTTTATATGAAATGAATATCAGCATAGTTTAATACTGTGCAAGATAACTTTTTCCCCCGAATTCCTAATACACGGTCTACTCACACCTAACTCTAAGCCTGCACGTCCCCAGACAGACGTAATTAAGATAACCACTTTGCTGGACACAAATGAACCACACTTCAGTACAAAAAATAAATTGCCCACGAATGGTGATAAAATATCATTAACCGTGGAAGCGCCAATCCATGAAAATGAAGAAAATGAATTGAGCCCAAAACGGTATCTTTCTAACACATGACGTTACAAAAGTCGCCATCCCTCGCTCTCTCATTATCAAGGTAAAAACACAGTCGCTTTTCATTTTTCACGGTGGTTACTTTTTGAAGCACCGTCAAATTTGATGGAATTCACGACTTCTCTAAATGGCATTTTCTCATGGGTGAAATAGGGTTTAATGAATAATGATGAACAGGTTTTTAATGACACACATGCCACATTTTATCCCCTATGAAATATTTTACTGTAAATTAAAGGGAAAAAAAGAGGGAAAACACGTACCAAGTCTTAACACTCTGAAAGCTTGTGCGAAGATTAAACCTTGAATAATGCATAATGAAAGGTTTAATTGCTCAAAAGAGGTTTTAGAATTCGTTAATTGTCTTTCAAGCAGCGCGAATCTTCCAAGCAGACATTACAAACTTGAAGAAATACAGTTTTATTTGAGTTTGCTGAGAGTCTGAAAATTGGTTTTGAATGGATACATTTCAAATTGATAACTGAAAAAGAAAGACAAAATAAAAGAAGAAAGGATGTATTGCTGGACGACATGCTCTCTCTCTGTCTCTTTCTTTCTTTCTCCCTTTCTCTCTCTGTCTCTCTTTCTTTCCTTCCCTCTTCTTTGTCACATCCACCTATTTCACTCTCTTTCTTTCTTTCTGTTTTTATATTTTGATATGTTTTAAAAATCTCTTTCTCTCTATTTTAGAAACCTTGAACGCTTTTAATGAAATACAACAAAGTATAAATACTACCAACAATTTTCAAGGTATACATATATAACAGTTTTAAGTGTTTTATTGTACTAGTAATATTATTTTTTAATTTTTCTAATTTATATATTATTATTTCTTTTTACTAGATGTTTTCAATCTTTTCGCTTGTGGTATCTTCCGCAATTCGGCTTTTATCCGCGACGGATTTCATCTCTCAATATTTTTTGTATCTTATTATTTGTATTTGCATGTTTACATTAATTGATCAAAAATAGAACTTTAGAGACATCCATGATGATATTTAGAGTCTGTTCAGAGAAATATACATAGTGTGATGCTCCCTTATATCAGCTTGATTAATTATATCTCATTTGTTTATAAGTACAACATATTTTTGAACAAAAAACCTACAACCCCCACAAAAATTTAACAAATAAAGAGGGAAAGAAGAAGAAGAAGAAGAAGAAGAAGAAGAAGAAGAAGAAGAAGAAGAAGAAGAAGAAGAAGAAGAAGAAGAAGAAGAAGAAGAAGAAGAAGAAGAAGAAGAAAGAAGAAGAAGAAGAAGAAGAAGAAGAAGAAGAAAAAGAAGAAGAAGAAGAAGAAGAAGAAGAAGAAGAAGAAGAAGAAGAAGAAGAAGAAGAAGAAGAAAAGAAAAGAAGAAGAAGAAGAAGAAGAAGAAGAAGAAGAAGAAGAAGAAGAAGAAGAAGAAGAAGAAGAAGAAGAAGAAGAAGAAGAAGAAGAAGAAGAAGAAGAAGAAGAAGAAGAAGAAGAAGAAAAAGAAGAAGAAGAAGAAGAAGAAGAAAAAGAAGAAGAAACGAATTTTGTATCAACTTGAAAATTCGAGAATCGTGTTATTGAAAAAAACCAGGCATTCCTGTACAAAAATCAGCGAAGTCTTTCATCTCGCATCTTCTGAAGATTTACTTGATCATGAATTACATTTACTCAATGATACGTTATACCGTTGCCGAAAGATGACAGCAAATAATATTTGACGAACATTCGAACCTCTTTCTGGTCACTATAGACAGATAAAACAAACTACTCGACCTTAAACAAAAAAAAATCTTATCACAGATTCACACCATTATACCATTAAACCTGATTGTATGCTAAATGTTTACAGTTCACTGCTAAAAATGTTTATCGTTTTCAAAGAATTTAAACAAAAAGAGCCCTTATATCAGTGAATATATTTTACAAATTACCATTACTTAAATCCAAACCTAACGAAACTACATTAATAGCTTAAAAGCTGAGCCATCTTGTTAACGTCTGAAATTTATCAATATCTGAAAATGTGTTTATATATTTTTTCTGTAATATTTAATTATTTTGTATTCCGTTATTGATCGCAGGAAAAAAAATGGAAAAAAATATTCATATTATATTCTTGTATTTTTGACAAATTTATTCACAAATGCAAGAGTTTTCATTGTAATTATGCGCAAAGAAACTTGACTATAATCATGATAATCTGTCTTATCCTCGTCATTGTATATTCAATACACTACAATTTATAAATATCAATTCTTTAAATCAAATAATTCAAATGTTCGAATATGCAGATCATATTCCCGTGTAGATTTAATGTATCATGGATGAGTATGATCTTGGTAAATCATGGATTTAATGTCTCTTTCTGTTTATGCAATTAAAACTAATTTATTACTTTGGTAATGCCCTCTTCTTAATATTCATGCTTCATCATTTTCCGTAGCTTGTCCAAGGGATTTAGCCCTCTCCCTCAAAATCGCGATGCTATTGGCTTGTCTTTCATCTGACGTCACACTCATACGTGGTTCCACGGAAGGTCGATCGTGCTTCGCCTCGGATCCGCGCGAAATGGAAGGAACAAAAGAAGTCGCCTGAGAGAAAAACGAAGACGACTCGCCGGGCGAAAGAAAAGACTGGTCAACTTTTAACGGAGTTGGCGCAATTGCAGTTGGTGAAAGCGTACACTTTGATGTCGTCGTTGAATCGGGAAGCGTGTTTTGATGTTGATGATGATAATGAGGAGGAGGGATTCGATGGCAAAATAATGGAAAGTACGCGTGACGAGGTGTTTGAAGAGGCGGAAGCCGAGGGGAGGTCGATGGAGATGTCGCGCATAGTGGGAAGACCAGTCGACGACTCACGTCTTTTACGATGTCGGCTCGAAACGGATGACGATCAAGCTGTTCATGATGATGAACCGAAGTCTTGCTCCCTTTCGCTAAACTTATAAACGGATAGGGCATCTTTTTGGCAGCTTCTCTGGATTCTGTCTTGGATACCCCTTTTGATTCTGCCGGAGAACTGTCCGTTTTCTTTGGTGAATTTGGTAACTGTTTCCCACAGGTTCTCTCGTGTTTCCGCCATTTTGCTCGGCGATTCTGAAACCATACCTAAACGAAGAGGAAAGTGTGAAACATTTTAAAAAATTGGATTATAAACATTATAAATACCTTGGGAATGGGATAATTTAATCTGATACCCCTCCCTCTAGGCTCTAGTCTGTAAAGTATACAGTTAACAATCAAATCTAGAGAGAAATAACATGATACTTGAAACAACAACACGATCACATTAAAAGCGCCTCTAAAGTGTTCGGAGCCCCAAATTTGTCAAAAATTTGATGGCAACATTTCACTTAAATTGAATCATAATGTGAAAGAGGATGTCATTTCAAATACACTTCTGCAAAGACCCCCCCCCCCAAAAAAAGGTGTTTGAAGACAAAATATTGATAAAAGCATACATACTTTGGGTTTTCTGATTTACGGAGAAAACCTAAATATTGTATTCTTTCATCAATATTTGACTTCAAACACATTTGTTTTGAAAATCCTCGGAGAAATGTGTATTAAATGTCATCCTCTTTTACATTATGATACAATGTATCTGAAATGTTGCCATCAAATTTTTAGGGCTCCCAACACTTTAGAGGGGCTCTAAAGCCACATAGTAGTCAGTGTCCATGCATCCAGGCAGTGGACTAGTTCGGATGTTGTAATCACTCTAATGTCCACACATTACTTAGGTGGCACACAAAGCTATTGATATTGCCTTTGTTTGATATCTTGAAAGTCTTGACGATCGAGTACAATGACAAATTTCAAAATGTCAAACAAAATCGTTATCCTCAAGCAAATCATGTTGCGTCTTCAAGATTGCTAGGAAAACAATCGTCTTTTCGTTTTGTATCAAAGTAAAATTTTCCAGTCCCATGATACCTGGATTTACAGATGGAAGTTTTCACTTCAATAAATATATTCTGTTTCCAAGGTTTAAAACCTAAATGGAATAAAGTGAACATCAAAATAAATTTAAAGCCACAACTGCAGTGCCATTATTATAAACAAATCATGACAGATTGTAACGTGGTTTCGATTGAACATTTAAAGAAACCATGCACTGAAATAGTAAGTCGCTATTGCATTAACATTGTTAGCGTCTGTAAAAAAAGGAAGCGCTCACAAAAAACGTTAGCGATATATCCATGTTATTTATCATTTTAATTTTCCAGCGTATTGCCTGAGTGTTAATTGATCCTCTCTCAATTTATCATGATTTTGTTTATCTCTTTCTTAACAGGCAATAGCTCGGACAAAATTAATTACCATCTTTACACAGCTGTGCCTGAAAAAAAACGTACCCCTTAGCAACCTTGCTATTCGCGGAAAACCTCCGGGACTGATCCAGCCTCTCGGTCGTACCCGCTAAAGATACTAACAGCTGAATAATAGACAACGGTGGAATGTTTGTATAAAACTGCAATTTGTAAGTGGGAAGAACTTGTCACGGTAATTTTGAGGCTGGTCTTCTAATCGCATGTACTAGGGGCTTTCAATTAGACAAATTATCGTTCATTTACTCCAAGTGGTTAAGTGCCTACGATTCGATTATAAATTTGCGTTGCTATTGAGCTGGCATGAGGGAAAGCTAGGAATGGCATTTTCACCCATGCTAGATATTTGATGGATGAATCCGTAGACCATAGATCGTGAAAAGAAAAAAAATGGAAGGAAAGAGTTTCTAGGGGTTTTTCAAAATTTTGTAGAGAGCTATCGTATATTTGCTAGAAAAATTAGGCATTGCGAAGATTTGTGTTTATAAAATTTAATTTACTCGTTTATTAACAAACATTGGTCATGTACATTATATCGATTAATACTTAACACCTGCCAAAATGCACGAGGTAAGCTTAAGAATGGGTGCGCATTATTAAAGAAACCCATGAAACCCTTTACATTTATCAAATCATGCACTATTTTGCAAAGAATATATAAATAAAACATAACATAAAATGATTTACAAAGATGCAGGAGGGCTTTCTTATCTCCCATTTTCAGTTCAGTGCTTTTGGAAGGAGGAAGAAGAGGAAGAGGAGGAGGAGAAAGACGAAAAGAGTAGATGATAGGAAAGGGATAGCAAAAAGGAAAAAAGCGGGAGAGGGAAGTAGGAAGAAAACGATGAGCAGTTGAAGCGAAATGAGAGGAGACGGAAAGAGGATGGGATAGAAACGGACAAGGCGCAGGTAAGAAAAGAGTGAGAAAATACGGAAGAAGGGGAAGAGAGGATGAAAAAGAACAGGGGGATTGGAAAGGATCGGGAGGTAATGTGAAGAGGTGGTAAGGACACTGAGGAAGGAGAAGAAATAAGGGAAGGAGGAGGGGATGATGAGGGGGTGAGGAGGAGGAGAAAGAAGAAAAAGAGTAGATGGACAGGGGAGGGAAAGCATGATAAATGAGAGGAGAGGAAGGGAGGAGGAAGAAGAGGAGGGATAAAGGAGGGGTGAGAGAGGTGAATGGGAGAAGGAAAAATGAAAGAGAAGAAAGGAGGAGGAGGGGTGGAGAGGAGAGGAGAAGGGGTAAGGGGATGGATCAGATGGGAGAGGAGAGAGAGAGAGAGAGAGAGAGTTGAGCGGTAAGGTGAGAGAGTGAAGGGGAGATAGGGAAGGAGGAGGAGAAATGAGAGACTGTTGGGGAAAGAGAGGAGGAAGTATAGAAATTGAAACGAGGAGTAAGAGGGTTGGGAGTATGAGAGGGGCAAGGAGAAGAACACGACGAAGAAAATAAGTAGAAGTGGGGTCAGAGGAATGGGAGGAGGATAGGAAGAGAACAGATCGAGGAGGGAGGAAGAGAAAGAAGATGATAAATTGTTGGAAGAGGAGAAGTAAGAGAATCATAGATAAAGGAAATAGTAAGGGGGAGGAAAAGGGGCATCTGAAGAAGGAAATTTGGAAAATAGGGAGAAAAAAAAAATAATACCAAGAACGAAATGCCACACACCTGAACTCTCGCCTCCATGAGGTCGAGTCTCATCGCCAGAGCTTCCCGCATGAAAATATCTGGATAGTGGGTGGTGGAGAACGCCCGTTCCAGCTCCTCCAGCTGCCATGCACTGAAGTTGGTTCGAACACGCATTCGACGAGGCTTTCGTCTTGACGCGATGTCGAGAGCCGAACCCGTCGACGGGATCGAACATGAAGATGAAGAAAGAACTGACACCGGGTGAGATGTCGACATCCCATCCACAACGCTATAACGTTCGGCGAATGGGAGGGACACTGCACGGTAAGGATTTTGAAAATACATAATTATTTATCAATATTTTGGAACCATGAACCTATCTTTATGCATTTTTTAATGAATTGGTAGCGATAAATAATAGAGATAGACATTGCGTGAAATTACTATATAATCCATTAATTTTGGGCCTGCCCTTTTCAGACCTCTTTCAATATAATAGTCAAATTCATAATTATAATACCCGATTTTCCAACAAATTTTATTTATGGTCTGTTAAGTCTAGTTATAAAGCTAAATCAATGAGTTATCTAGGTCCTAAACAGTGGAATATGATTCCCCAAGTAATAACGAAATGACAATTCATATCTTCCTTTAGAAAACAATATAAAATCTTACTAATAAATAATTATTAATTATCACAGTTGTTGATTGTTTATATCTGCACCCCCTTTCGTTGTTGTTTTCTTTTCATTATTATTTATATATTTTTATTTGTTATATATATTTTTTTCTATTTCACTTTTTCTCGTCTTATAGATAGTTGAAGTGTCTGTACTTTGCTTATTTTACTTAATTTATTGTTGTGTGCTTATAATATTTTGTATTTCTTTTTGTTTGTTTTTCATTCTGTAATAGGCGATCCAACTTCACAGGTTTTCGCAACCTTCATGGAAAGCCCCGCATATAACCATTGTTAATATAGTTAAAATTTACTGTTACGTTGTATACTTTGATTTTTATATTGCGAAATAAATTGATTTGAATCGAATTGAATTGAATTGAATTGAATTGAATTGATTAAATGCCAGATGATTATTTTATAACAGATTATAGACATGTTAAAAGTAAGTGAGATATTATAAATTTAGGTTATTTTGTAGTAAAGCAATTCGTACAAGCATTTCACACGTACATTTAATACAGTCCTAAATATGAAGATGATTATACAAACACAAGACTATTTAACAATTATTGCTTGAATTTATTTTTTCATTATAACGTATTATTTGTATTTTCAAAATATAAATTGAAAGGATCTCTACATAAATTCGCTACAAAGTTTACTGATCATGTTTAAGTATTGAAATAATATGCTGCCTCTTTCATTTCAAAACTTTTACACTATGAATAAAACCATTCACTCTTACCCTACCCGTAATTCCTCAAATTTTCATCTAGTAAACCCGAAATTACTTATTGCCCATAGATCCATAAGACATCATGGTCCTGACCGGTGGCAATCTCTCCCAGAATCTATTAAATTATGTTGCTCCATCTACTCATTTAAAGCCAAAGTTAAAAAGATGTTATTATCAAAATATTCAAGGTAACATTTCTGTGTCAACTCTTCAGTCTTTATCATAATGTCATCCATTCTTTCATCATCATCATTATCATCATCGTCATCATCATCATCATCATCTTCATCATCATCCTCATCATCATACTCATTTGCATTGTCAATATCACCATCATCAAAATTTGTATTTTAAATTACCTATCCGTTCTGCTTAATAAATGTGTTAATCTATTTCATGAGTTTTTTCTGGGGCTGTCATATTATCAAGCAATCTGCTTACGATGACAGTCCTTCTTCCGCAAATAATTTTATAATTTGTTATAATGTGATATTTAGTATTTATGACAGTTTATCCTTTTGTTTTTGAAAATAACAATTTTTTATATACATATTTGCTTATTTATGATTCATTGTCAGAAAAATAATTATTGTACTTTATATTATCATTGTTATCGAAAAAATGTGTACTTACATGAATGCAGAAGAAAATCAAATCAAATCAAATCAAATCAGAAAGATAAATTGTGTTATTATTATCATTATTATCCCCTCATTTACAAATATAGTCAAACCTGCTTTAGCGACCACCTGTATAGAAAGACCACCTGTCTGTAAAGACCACAGTTCTTGCCTCCCTTGAGCGGTCTTTATATACAGGTTTCATTGTATAGCAAAGGAAACTGTGGTAGGCGTTTTGTCACAGGGTCCTCCATTCTTATCTCTCTTTTTTAAAAGATATAAAGAACAACAATAACTACAAATTATTTTGCAGAATAACGACATTACTATACCTTTCGATTGTATCCCTGTTCTTGTAGCGATCCTGAACGCTTGCTGATCTTTCTCCGTTTCGTCATCGTGGTCGTAACATTTTTCAAGACCCAGAATTTTCTCTATGCTGAAGCTAAGGTTTCGAGTCGACATCTTATTGCATCCAAGGTGAAACTTCCAATTAGAATACACTTAAATGTTCAAACTTTCGACACAGCTGTATTATCTCCAGAAATCTTAGTAATTATTATTTAAAAAAAAAACACAAACGTAACAGCTCTGGTCATGCTGGTGGTAAGAACAAAAGAAGAAGGTAATTCTACTTCGCATCGAACTACATTAGCGTGATATTGAGAAACGGATCTCCTTTTCCTTGGCAAATAAACTTTATGCTCTGATTTCGTTAAGATTCAAATAGAACCGTAGAGCAAATGGACTTTTAAAATTCACCAAGTTATAATTGGGAAACGTTTTAATTCAAACTGTCCTAATGAAACTGATTCCAGGATGATCAGAACTAGACGAAGAGAAGGAGAAGAGAGAAAGTGCAATAGGAGGCTGAGATGAGGAGAGGTTTTATAGGGTGAGAAAGTTAGACTGCCTGGTGATTCGGGAATTTGAAGTCCACCTACCAGCAGAGCATGATGGGAAGAGATTCTTCAAGATTATTGTACCAGTCTTTTTTTCTTCAGGGGGGGGGGGGCGGGGTTTATAATTAGATTTTTGATATATCTCATTTCTTTGTTAACATTATCTTGTAATAATAATTCTTACTATTTCATTGTAAAACATAACTACCGAAATAATGGATTAAACCTCTTTTTTCTTCTAACTCGTGTCTCCTGCCCCATTCCTCTCCCTATCTTTTACACTCTCACACACCCTCCCATTCCTATTTCTCCTTTTATATCCCATACCATCCTCTTCACTCCTTTCTTTCCTTGCCTATCTCGTTTTCCCCTTCTATTCCCTCTGCCTCTCTCTCTCTCTCTTTCTCTCTCTCTCTTCTTTACCCTCTTTCTATCTCTTTCTCTTTATTTCTCTTTCTCTTTCACTCTCTTTCTCTTTCTCTCTCTTTCTCTCTCTTTCTCTTTATCTCTCTTTCTCTCTCTTTCTCTCTCTCTCTCTCTCTTCCGCATCTTTTTCACACAAGAACTTTTCTTCTGTCTTTCTGTTTCCTCATTTCTATTTCTTTCCCCTTTGCAACCTCTTTATAGTCCTCCTCCTGTCCTCTCTTTCTCTAGTTCATACTTTCTTTCCCGTCTTTCCCTCTCTCATTATTCCTTACGTTATTTTATATTCTATTACTATTTTTTCGCACTTTTAAATTCATTAAAATTACTTCACAACCAAGAGGGGTTGTTTTGCCAAGAAAGTTAGAAACTTAAACGGATATGATAAAGGGATATCATGAATGAATATTGTGAAGATAAGAAATCATACGTAAAAAGAGTGCAGGAAATTAAAGAAGACGTGATCTGAATAAATGACTAATTACATTAAAACTAAATATGAAAATGAAAAGTGACCGCCCCTTCCATCCATTTGTATAGTTACACTCAAGCGCAGAGACGAATGAAGTTCACAGGCAAAATAATAATGTGAAAATATCTACTTTTTCCGTAAATGATAAAACTCAGGTGTCAGCGTGACTCACTCTTTAGGAATTTCCCCTGAAAGCAAAATAAATAGAATGAAACTTGGCAATACGACTCATCGTCAAGCAACGAAATAACGCAATACTATACATCCTTTTTTAATACACAAATGACACATACTTTCCTCACCGGTATCCCCGTTTTTTATAGTCTCATTGGTTCCCACGGCAAAAGAAAATAGTTGTACTTTCACGAACTGTTTTCAGTCAAATTCAATATGATAATTGTCATAATCTGATCTGCCTTGTATAACTAATTGCTCAAGATACCCAAGGGTAACCTGTATGACGTAGGAGATTCATTTACAACGAGTGGAGATGATATTTGTAAGCGGGGTCATTGTCCATTATGTTCCCAATTATTGTTCATACGAACAGTCGAAGGAATCAATATCATTTCTGATAGAACACGGTTAAAGATATTATAATGACAGGTTTGGTACAACAATGGTGATAGAGGGGAGGGGGAATTCTCCCTTCAGTGAATGATTGATTTGTTAAACATTATAGCATTCTTATCTTCTAAACATTTAACATGCTGCCAAAGAAATGTAAGCCTATAATTTCTGTTCCATTATCACGTTTGAAATCCTTTTCCATTGTGCAAAAAATGGTATCAATCAATCAATCAATCAATCAATCAATCAATTGAATCAATCAATCTGTAAACAATCCATCCATTCATCCATCCTTCATTTATCAACCAATCACTCAATGAACCAATCAATCAATCAATTAATCAATTGAATCAATCATCCAATAAAAAGTTTATCCATCCATCCATCCATCATCCATTAACCAATCAATCAATCAACCAATCTATCAAGCAATCAATCAATCAATCATTCAACCAGCTAAGCAATCATTCAACATTCAAAATGAAAACTCAAACACTGAACAAAGATTGCTCGAGATTATTCCAGTCGTCTTCAATTGACAAAGAATAACGTCTAATCACGCCTAATCACGGAATGTGTTGTGTGTGGACGTAACTAGTAGACCTTTCACGTCACGCACCAACAAGATTTCGAAAGGGTGGTCCCCCGGTCCCCGAGGCATCTTCATCGGAAGATAACCAAATAGTAACGGGGAACTCCGTGCCTGCAATTTGTCTTCCTCTGGGTGATTCCATAGTTGTTCTCAGCAGGATGCCCACTTTCTGTTCGTCGTGTTTCAAACCCGATATCCAATAATATTTTCTTGAGGAGCATAATTTAAGCCTTAAATTTCATATCAGATGGTCTATCTGCCTCATGTCAGATGAACGATATAAATCCTAGTTCTTGGGGATACTAATTTCGTTTCAATATGCGCGATTTCTTTTAAAGACAAACCGTTCACCATTATTCTGTTTTTTCTTCTTCAATCACTGCTACATATATATATATATAAACTGCCCGTTTGCTTGTATGCATTTGTGTTTCCTTTCTTCTGCTTTCTTCTGTTTCTAGTAGTTAATCCGTTCAATAGATTTACCTGTATCTTAGTATCTCCGTCATTTACAGAATATTGAAACCTTTTTTTAAAATAAAAATTTACATATTTAACCATGATTGAAAAAACTATAACAAAATCGCTGGTACATGAACCTTGATCTATTTGTTTCCACAATGGAAGCATTAAGTTAAACAGCTATTATCACTTAGCTCAATATTCTAATTATAGAATTCTGGGCCCATATACATAAAACCTTCCTAAGCCTAATTATCAACAAACGATGTACATGTACTAGCCTCTACGTAATTAGTTAACACCTACATTAGTAAGGTTTTATAAATAGGGGCCCTGGTAACTAAGGGGGGTGGGGGCGTAGTCTTGTATTTTACTTAAAACTATTGTAGCTAACATTGCTTCCATTACGCTTTATATCAGCGGAATCCAGAAATAGTATTAGTAAACGGTGGAGGGGAGAGGTGGTCTTCCTCAGACGAGGGGTGGAATGTAAAATCAGGCTATGCCGTTCAATATAAGGCGGGGGTGGGGGCGTACCCCGACCTTACACTTTGTTACAGAGTAATTACGTAATCACAACAAAACAATAGTATTACACATATTTATATGACGAATACCTTTTATTCAGACAACTAAAAGCTTGTGTGTTGTGGTGCAAAGTTAATGAAAAGTGTTCTGATGATATGTTTCCTTGAGCTTTATTTTCGATCAGAGTTATTACAACTTTCAGGATTTTCACGACCAATTCTTTACATGTTCTAATCACAAACACAATACAACGCAATCAAACCCTATACAAAATTCACACTTTCTTCTCCAAATTAATATGCATGAATCAAAATAATTCTTCTTGAGGTCAACATAGTTGGTTAAATAAAATGATTTGCTCATGAAAAGATACGATAATGCTTGTCTCTTCTGTACACGAACTAAACAGCAATAACATACTACGAACAAAATCAAACAAAAAATTGTCAACATGCACAATGATTATTATATCGGAGCTCAAAAAATGAATAAGGACGGCTAAAAATAAAATATGTACAAAAATAATGATTTTATGCTCTTCCAAGTGAAGTCTTTCAGTACACTTGCAGCTAAAGGCTCCATATAATATGGTTCTTACTCTACTATATATTCGATAATATGATTTGAACTTTACTCTACATGCTGTCAGTATTGTACTGGCATTATATTGAATATGTTCACGCTACAATGCCTTACTTACTGTCCATCTGTAACAGTACACTCAGATATAATACGCGCGTGATTACAACATTTCCCCACTACAACATACTAATTTCCCAATCATTAATGTAACTTAGAATACACTCCTTACAATAACATAAATACAAACAAAGCCCTTCAAACGCGAACTCGCAAGGACATTTTATCCCATTAATTGCACAAGCTGTTAAACAAAATGTCAAACTAGACATAAAACATGCTACTTCCATATATCGGAAGGCTAATGCCTTTTCCTCTTCATGATCGTATACTGAATTACCCTCCTCTGCTTTTTTTGGGGTTAAATTTGTTTCTTTTTGCAATTTTTTTGTTACTTTTATTTTTGAAACATGCGTAGAGGGAAGTTTGAAAATCGAAGTGGAATAGCTGAGGTAAGTTGGACAGCCCGTTCTGCTATAAGAGCAAAATGGCGTTAATATGAATGCTGACAAAGTGATAAAAAGAATCATGCAGAATTTACAGGAATTGTAAACGGTAAAAGCCGATGGAATAAATTTAATACGAATAATTTTAGGGGAACGTTCTAGATCCAAGACAACACATAACGACAAGTGCACAATAATAATACCTAGAGAATTAAGATAATCCAAAAGAGGAAGTGTATTAAAACTAATTTATATTTGATGAATCTTTAGTGTTAAATTACCTACAATTGAACACTATATGTCGTGCTAGTACAGACAATATTATGCTCAACGCGCTAACAATATTTTAATTTCTTGCTTAAGTGCGACAAAAATATGTACACAGACTATATAGTTCAGTATATGAAATCTAAAAGGCAGCGTGTTTTGGAGAAAAAAATATTTCGTGATCATAGAAGATTTGTTGTTGTTGTTGATCCCAAATATGACATAGAGAAATTACCGTCCAGTCATGGTTAGCATATTAATAAATTCGTGGAAAAGATAATTGAAAGTGTTTGCATGTATCTGCAATGTTTTAAAGAACTACTTTATATAACGACTGACAATATTCAAAACCTTTCCACCTTCAGTATAGCCTCCTTTCCTTTGTAAAGTTGTAAAGCCTCTTATTTATTCTCTCTAAACATCAAGCTGCTATTTTGCATATTTAGACGCACAATTTGAATTAACTAGTAAAGGTATTATGGTAGTTCGTTGGTCACAGCCGAGTGGTACTGCAAATGTTCCAAATGTTTAGTTCATAAATTATGTACGATTGACTGGGTTAGATTCCGCGTAGTTCTCCCTTTCAGATTGGTGCCTATTCTGGTTGAGTTTGTTGTGGTTGGTTGAGTTGGTTTGTTGATCATATTTTTGACGAGTCTGTATCCCCTGGATGAAGGTTTGTACCTGTCAATAATAACATCGATTGGAGATTAGAAAATACACAGTTGCCCATAAAGTGGGATTAGATTTTCTTTAACCCTTTTTATGAAATGATTGTTACAATATGATGTATTAATAATAATAGTGGGTTCTTGTATAGCGCTCATATCTGTCAGACTTGACACTCCTGGCGCTCCCGATTATTTTTGACAGATGAAGTGTTTATTTAATGGAACTTTATTGATCAATCTCTACCACTCTGCATGTTGATCAATAAGGTTCTGAGAAGATTTAAACTTTATCTATCAAGAATAAGCCACATTGTCACACTCATTTCAAGAAAAGAAGTAACCAACTTTATGGGCAACATTGTAAATTATATAGACTTAGAAAAGTCAAATTTCCATAACTCTTTTACGACCAAATGATATTATAATATTATGGAAAATATGTGTCGGGAACGTAACAGAATGTCCAGGGCCAGTCACTTATGGCTTCTTTAAACCAGGATAGCATAGGTCTAAGATGTAACAAAAATGAGAACCACCAGAGCAGATATAAAGTTCGGAACAACAATATCCGTTTAATCCGTTAAATACCAAGAGTGCCAAGTGCACTGAGTGCAAATATGCCAAGAGTGAATTCAACTCACCTCCTCCCATTGTGGCGAAATCTTTGATTCCTGTATGCTGCCATCTTACGGCTGATAGAAGACATGCCCCACTGCGCTGTATCTGCAGCGAGCCTCGTACTTCTTGCCGGGTCCAACGCAGTAGGTATGTTGATTGCACTTGCAGCGGAAAGTCTTCTTGAACTTTTGCTTACAGATGCCTTCAACTTTACAGGGCTGCAAAAAGATGGATAAAGACGATAAGCTAGTGTTAAAATCGTAAACCAGCGAGACACTAAAAATAGCTGAGGGAAGGGGGGGGGGGAGGTGGGATGAGAGAAATACAAAGGGGGAGGGAGCGAGCGATGATATAGACTGGCAAAGGAAAGCAAGAGAGAGAGAAAGAGAGATGGGAGATGGGAGAGAGGGAAAGAGAAAGAGAGAGAGAGAGAAAGAGAAAGTGTGTGCGTGTGTGTGCGTGTGTGCGTGCGTGTGTGACGAACGATCTGTAACACATTCTGACAAATTATTATACATCAAAGAAAAAAGAAAGGAAGATCTTGTTCCATGAAAATATCCTTTGCATATTAATCATGACGTCGCACTCATACAAGTTATCCAAAAACACGTGGCACCCAAATACAGTATTTTTTTATGGTATGTTTGTGTCCGTGTGTGTGTGTGGGGGGGGGGTTGTAAGACAGGTAGTTGACACAAGGGCAGAAAGTGTGACGACAAAGAAGAAAAATCGCATTAAGAAAATTGAAAACCTGTTATTTTTCTCGGATGCCGTTGTTTCAACATGACATTATCACGATTTCTATGCTCGGTTCTGCCCCTGCCCGTCAATCAACTTCCTAATTACGAAATGATGACGTCAATGTTGTGAATGCAATGAGCTGAAAATGATTATCCCCGGCTACTCACTCGGAATCTTAGCAGCCATGCATCACCCTTAGTAGTCAACTCCCTAAAAAGATCATCATCGCAGTAGGAAGACATGCATGACTTGGGCCGAAACTGCCCTGCTACCAGAAGGTGCGATGGCACGTTGTGACTCTATTCAGAATCATCGGTCAAAGGTCATGATATATTATCAAAGGTATTCGGTAACATCACTCGTAATATAAAATGAGTGAATTCATGACTCTCATTTATTATTTCATACTACACATAGCAGGGTTATGAGTTTTAAAGCCGGGCACTCCTTCATCAATGGTGTTATCACTGTTTCCAAACCCATAACCTGGTACGGTGTTCAGCTTGTTGGGCGCGCATATTACTCACCGCCGCCACTGGTTTTGTTTAATACTGCAAAGAGTGCAACAATTTGTCCACTTTTACAGAAGTTTGATATGTCGCTCAATGAGCTCGCTGAATGCGCCGTTAGAAAAGCGTTTCAGGTAGACAATACCACTTCGACTATCATCCCTCCTACAAGTACAACGTACCCAGACAACTACTAATAAAACAACAATTAACCCCGGACGAATGCCCCTAATAACTACAAACTTGAACATAACACTAATGACTTTAATTAATAGTAGGTCTTTAAATTAGGCCCTGTGGAGCTATCCCGGGGTATTTTCCAGAGTTAATTGTCCTAGAGGTACTTGTCCTCATGTGTTAGCGTACAGGGTAATTGTCCTAGGGCATGTTTCTCCAGGGGTAAGTTGTCCTAGACAGGAATCCTTTAAGTTCAATGACCCTGTTTTACCATGAGGCCTATTGATAACAACTGAAATATCGTTTGCTGTGAATTGAAAGAAAAAAAATCTATGCGTGACGGAACATGGAAGGAGTTTGTCATCACTAAGTGATACAAAATAGCTCCAATTAGGAAGCATAATGACCCTCCAGTATTGGACAACTATCGTCTCATAATACCTCCTAAGAGCAGTTAATGAGCTCATTCATGTTAAGGATACGGATGATTGACCGTTTGAAGGTCGATATGCCCAGTTGAGCTCATCGTAGTTCACTGCCTCGACTGTTTTGGAATTCATCGCAACAGCTTCCGCGCCTGCTCACACACTGACAAGCTAGAAAGGCGATCATGCATGGCGACCATGGCGATCTGTGAAAATTTCGTAAAGCTTGGTAGAAACTCCCTACAACCCTATATTTGACATGTGAGGCGATTTTACTACTACGATATGATACCACATTCTCGCCCCATATCGAGGCCGATGATGAGATGCACTGCTTCTGCGATCTAAGCGATCATAATAATGAGGCTCATATACGCTTATCAAAACCTCGTTACAGTGGTCCTGCGATCGGGGCGACTTTGGTTGGGTTAATATCACATTTTCTAAGGACAGCACGCACACACACCACAGCTAAACAAAACAAGAATGGAATAAAACAAAACAAAACAAACAAGCAAACAACATCTGTGAAATTTTGAATTTTGTCTGTTTACGAAGTCATTTTCCGTGCCGGAGTTGCTCTCTTCTTGTGTTTTTAGATTAACGATTAGATATTAAAGTTGAATTCCTACTTTAAAGGGGAATCTCCTCCCTGATATAAATTTCATTTTAGTAGAAGCTGAAAATGAGAGAAACAGGTCAAGGAATGTTTGAGCAAATTCCGATTAAAAATAAGGAAGTTATGAATTTGTGAAGGTGCGATCAATCAAAAACAAATTGGCATCACTGTGACGTATCTTGCGAGCTACCCTTGCATCTGCCCTGTACTAAAAACATTCAAAAATGTATAGTTTCCCTTAAGAAAATTTCCAATGATACATTCACCCTAAATTTAATTGTTTCAAATATTATTTTTTATACCATCCCTGTATGAAATACAAAATAAATCTCACCAGGAATGATGTGTATGCTGTAATGGATCGGTCCAGTGAACTTATACCCATAAAATTCTTATTCCATCTCGCTCCTCTCCTGTCTCGCTCGTAGAGGGCTACAAGGTAGTCCTGGGCGCTCTGTCCTTCAGCTGGTAGCATTCTTTTTACTTCTCCTTCCCCGGTCGTTCCCTCTTCCATCATCGGCATCTCATCGATTCCTTCCAGCTCGCCATCGCCCAGGAGATCAGCGACGTCTCCGGCGTCTTCTAAATCGAAGGTATAGCCTTGGACGAGAGAGATGAGGCCAAGACTCAGGCAGAGAAGTAAAGTGGTGTTTGGTGCCATGTTTTGCCACAGGTTTAGGCTGATGTCACTTGGGGTGGTTCTTTGCTTGTACGAATTGTTGTGGACTGTTTACGGTAACTGTCACTTGGTGGGTTGATAGCCTTAGGTATACCTGTGTGCAGATAGAAAGAGATGTGATGAAGAGAATTTAAGAGAGAGAGAGAGAAAGAGAGAGAGAGAGAGAGAGAGAGGAGAGAGACAGAGAGCAAAGTCAAACATATATTAAAGACAAATTGCAATTTATTGACTGAGTGCATTCATCTTGCAATCAACAAAACATGCGAGACGGGGCAAACCCTCAAGGTTGAATCAGAAAAGGTCGAAGGGACATGTTACATTTTGAGAATAATCAGTCCATTATTAACAAACGAATATAATGCATAAATAGAACAATTGTCTAGCAACCAGTCATCGACCGGTCCTTTCTGAAGCATTTTGCGATCATTGATAATTGATTCGGTTCATAACCTATGCATTGTGCAAAAATTGTGGAAATGTGCTCTCGACCAGCATTGCAAAAACCAGATGAGAGATACAATAGACATTTAAGCACAAAGAAAAAAAGAGCCTTCTATACTGAATCTCTTAGCTACGCATAATAATGTAGATGAGGAGATTCTAATGCCGATATACTACTAATTATATTGGAATCTGTCACTATAGTAGTTCGCCATTATTCGTAAGCTTTCTCCTATAAAAGGAGATACTTAAAAAAGATAGTACACTTATAATAATGACAAGGCGTGTCGATTTCATGATGATATTAATGTCTTGAACTTAACCCCCTATGAAATTAGCACCTGCGAATCTAAAGAGAGAGAGAGAGAGAGAGAGAAAGAGAGAGGGAGAGAGAGATGGGGGGGGGGCACAAGGCCACGGCAGAAATTCTCACCCCTAATTGCAACTAGAACTTTAGAGTGAGTTTGTATTTGATAAGATACAAAACAAGAAGGAACTTGTGCCGCCCCCGACAGAGAATTCCGGAGCTTCCATTTAGATGAGACCACAAATGACATCATTTTTAATTCCATCAAGTATCTCCTAAAGGTATTGAGCACCGCCCTAAAGCTTTCAAAATTGACCTTAATGTATAAGAAGGAAACACGATTATCTTCAGTTTATGACATACAAGATACACTTCGGCATAAAGCGGTCAAAGCCATTCCATATATGGAATGAGATTATAAAGAAAGTCGCGATGCAGTAAACATATATTCAACGATTATGTATCGTGACGTTTTAAAAGGTATAATTTCAATGTTATGAAAAATGGACGTCTTGAAAATAATATTTTGTTTCAATGCATGATGACAGAAAAGCACAGCTTGTCGTTTTTTCTTTCTCTGGTTTTGAAATAACCATGTTTCAAAAGGCGATCACTTCGACCGAGAAAATTCAAATTTTTCGTCTGCACAGTTTGAACGAAATTATAAGAGGGCGGTTGAAGACATTTAAACATTCCGATCACCCCGGCAGATTTATATTCAATTCAATTCAATTTACTTCACATCGCTTTAAAAAACACATCAGAAGATATACAAACAAATCAGTATAAATTAAACAATATGAAAATAAAAAAAATCATTAACATGGTACTATATAAGAAGGATGAAGGGTGGTGGATGCGAGGGATCAGCAAAGGCCATTGGCCTGTCAAGGCTGATCCCCTATATTACCACCCTTCAAGAGAAATACATTATTTAAAAAATCATTAAAAAAAACAATCAAAAAACAGATAATATTACATAGCATAATCACATAAAACACAACATAACTATTTACATAAATCACATAAAAGGCAATTAGATCAAATAAAACTACTACTAAAAGATACAATAAGGGGATAGAGCAATGTCGATCTGGCGCTGCTCAGTGGCTCCCAGGCTCACGATCAATGGGGCAAAAAGAATTTCCATTTCGGTTTGGCGTAATCATAGACGAAAACTTGAACTGGAAGGAACATACCGGAGTGTTAGCTCAGTCAGTAGAGCGTCCGCCTCACAGTCGGGAGGTCGTGGGTTCGAACCCCGTACCAAAAGACGTTAAAAAATGGGAGTTGCTGCTACCTTGTTTGGCGTTCAACAATTCAACAATAAAAAGAGAGCTATCACTATTTCTATTCATGGCAACCACATCACAAGCCTCCTGCTTTGAAAGGTTATCGACTCCTTATTCTATGCATTTGAATGTACACATTGATTTTATATTCATTAATTTAGAAACCAGAAGAGCATTTTGTTTCTTTATTTGTCTGTTTGTGTTTCAATCTGGATCTTAATAAAAAAATTAAAAAAAGTTACCGAGTATTGTATAATTACACGACATTCGTTTCTTTAATTTTGCTGGAAAAAATGAGCTTTTGACTAGGCTATATCATCAGAATACCGTTTATTTATGTATGTTTATGTATCGCTGGACATATTGGTTCATATTTTACCAATCTAATTACTGAAACCCGACTCTGGATCTAAGATCATGTTTGGCAAAGGGAAACATAGACATCAGACTAACTTCCTTCGTTAAACACAATTTGAACAGAACTTATAGAGAAGTTTGAGTTCTGGGGAGAGGTAAAAAATGATATGTAAGCGTTATCATTGTTACTAAGCAAATGTGGAAGAACATCCGAGAAAAAATGTTCCCTACAAACATTGCTTTTCAAATGCCTTCATATTCTAATTATGACATGTAACAGCTATAAATTTTGTGGGCCTCATTTTTAAGCCACATGTTTGTGTAGTCCCATATTCATCTTTCTGTGTACAGTGCTTGTTACTTTTACCAAACTGGGTCACATTTCTTACCATCCATTGAGAAGCATTCTACTATAAATGGGTGTTTGTATTTTAGCAAATTCTGAAAGTTGCTACATAATGCAAGAGAGTGGCGTAGTTTAGGGGGAACCGGCATATGGGGGGGTAAGAGGGCACATGTGTTATACGACAGATAAAGTGTGTAGTGTGATTTAACAAGGCCACAGATTGGGGTGGGGAAGGGTGAGACTACTTTTCACGTTCGTCTTCCCCTCTCTGTCTTCCATTCTCTTTTCTATCCACCTTTTCGACACTTTTAGATTGGAGAAACGTGCCCCCTCCCCTCTCGTCACTACGCCGCGCCACTGGTCCGGGAATGTCAAGGACAGGAATGTCACGCTTTCAAAGAATTTATCGATCTGAAATATTGGTGGGCACGAGGATTTGATTTGACTTACTTAAACAACTCCCTCGTGGATCATATGGGGTCATGCCGTAACCTACATTCAGCATTGACGTCACAGTAAGTCTGTACTGTTGTTTGATCTTTACTTATTCATTATTTATTCATTTATTTATAATTTATTTGTTTATTCAATTAATTTCATATGATTCTTTCTTTCTTTCTTCAATTCTTATTAATTTAATTGATTAATTAACTTATTTATAAATATATCAGCATTAATATGATGTAATATAAACAGACGCAATTTTATCGATCAAAAGTATGTGTAGTATCTGCTGGAAATGGCGGATGATTCAATAGGCCTAATGCCAGTGGCATCTCTGAGTCAAGGGGGCGGGGGAGTCATTCATTGTCGTCCTCATACCCTACTTCCTTCATTTGTACCGGTAAGGTCATCTGTCTTCTGAAGGACATGACTAAGGGCTGCTTATACTTGCATGTTTCAATGTATTGTGTGAACGGGATAAAAGTCATGAAAGCGGACCGCCAAGTTGAAATACAGACAGAGCTTTAAATAATTGATAAACTATTATATTCCATTCAATTATTGATATAATCATACACAAAAATAATTTGAGACCATGTAAAAACCAAGTGAAAACTATGTCGACAGAAGTAATGTATTCGTCATTTGGTCGCGACACGTGCAGTTGATAGGCTGTATTCTAAACCATACACAAATTTATTGTCTATTTTTTTCCCATCTTCTAAAATTTCTTTTTTTTTCTCTCAATCATTTTAAAGAAGTATTATACATTGAGAGAGCCTGCAAGGCTGTAATATCACTAAGGCCTTGGCTCTTTACTGTTGGTTCTCTTAAAAAAAAAAACCCGTATGATAATTTGATAGGCCTGTCGAACTTAAATCAATGTCAGATCTACCATTACACAACATGTTTTGAGTTGAGGTAGTATGCCACGTAGGTCATTCTTCAAGATGGTGGGTGGGGGCAAGGGTTAACGATGCCTTTCCACGTCAGTGGACTTACTAGACAAAAGCACAACATTCTTGGTAAGAACTAAGTAATTATCTTTTAATGACGTGAAAAACCTAGACGACAGATTCTCATTTGGAGAAAAAGGAGCATTCAGGATAGAGAATTGCAATCGAATTGCCCTCTACATTTGCAGACGCAGGAGGAAAATCAACGCCACTTAAATACATTTTTAATAGCATTTGGGTCTTCAGTAAGCCTCATATAGCCTACAATGGGTTAGAGGTATTTTCTCTGAGAAGCATGTCTACGGATTATCTTTTATATTGCAGTCAATGACACCCCCCCCCCTCTGTAACCATCTTTGGAAACGCCAATCATATTTCTGTCAATGTAAGTACGTTGATTTCTATCTATAGTTAGAAGGTAAAAAAAATGAAACCTCGCCCGGAACTATTTTTTGAACATTGATGCGAGGAGTGAATCTGAAATTAGGCTGGGTCTACTGTCAGTAGGGCCCATCATTTGGTAAGTAGCCCCAGGGAGGGAGGGGGTGATATGACATTACACCACATTGAGTCCTCAGGGAACCTGTGAATTGGAGCGTATAAAACGAATCTGATTGCACCCATTTTATTAAGCCGCATGCGGGAAGGGTGAATGTCTCTTGACCACTGCGTTCAATCAGCATTTCAATCAGGTTGAAATGCTTCCAATGGTTAACGTATAATAGACAGGTGGCCTATTCAGAAGTTGATATGAGGGGGGGGGGGGCATTTGGGCTGTCAGGTACAAGCCAGCGCTAGGGGATCTAGAAAACTTTCCCAGAACAGGGCGGTGGTGTATCCAAAAATTGATAGGGGGTGGAAGTGCGCTGTCGAAGGAAAACTAGCGCTAGAGAATCTAGATGAGTGTCCTCCTAATAATTTGAAGTGTTTATGTCTTCAATCTGACACATACTTGTCAAGTATACTTCTCCTAAAGATTCCCTTTAATTATTCATAGGAAAACAGACAAGTACAGATAATCCTTTGATTTTTTGTCTCTTTCCCCTGTTTCCTTGAAATCGAGATAATAATCTGATGATCAACATATCAATAGAAAAATTTCATGGAATAATCATGGGCAGAGCCAGGAATTTCAGATAAAGAAATATAGGGTGATATTTTTTATCACTGGAACACAGACTCGGGAATCCCATTGGCCCTCACCAACTTACTCAATTTGGAGTTGGGAGATACAATAATAATAACATTATTCTTATTCTTATTCTCATTATTCTTATTATTCTTATTTTTCTTCTTCTTCTTCTTCTTCTTCTTCTTCTTCTTCTTCTTCTTCTAATTATTATTATTATCAGCAGCAGTAGTAGTAGAAGTAGTAGAAGAAGAATAGTAGTAGAAGTATACAGTGGCGGATCCAGGGGAGGGGCCCGGGCCCCCTCCCCTAGGAAAAAAACAGGTAAAAACACCCTTTTTTGAAAAAAGAAGAAGATGGTCCCCTCCCCTGGCGCTCAAGGAGGGGGGGGTGGGGGGTTGGTGGTTTAAAAAAAATAATTCAATTTTCGGAGGCAAAAAAATTGTGCTCACCCCCACTGAGCGAAAAATCGATCGGCACGATTATCAATTTTCAATTTTCGGAGGCAAAAAACAGGTAAAAACACCCTTTTTTGAAAATGGGCCCCCTTCCCTGGCGCTCAAGGGGGTGGTGGTTAATTTTTTTCTTCTCAATTTTCGGAGGCAAAAAAAAAAATGCTCACCCCCACTGAGCGGAAAATCGGCTGGCACGGTTTTCAAATTTTCGCACAAAGTGGGCCCCTTTTTCGGCCCCCTCCCTTGCCGCCGGCTGGATCCGCCCCTGGTAGTATACTTCATTGGATAACTTGTTTAGCACAAGCCTAATCTGCCACAAGAACGAGAAAAAAATATGATACTTTCCCTTTTTTCCTCATAAATAACTTAGTAGGTTCTTTGGCTCGGGGGGGGCGGTCCCCACCACACCTCTCTTGGTTATGACATCCATATACCTGATTATCTGTCCTCTCATGCTTTGAATAAATCCTCATAATAACTAGATCCGATATCAATCCATCAAACAAAGAATTTGAAGTAAATGATTACATCTACCCTAATCTCCCAAACCGCACTGTTGGGGCCAAAAGGGGACTATTAAATCTATTGTCCCACATATCGTCGAACTGGATCTCAGTTTTTTAATTTTTTAAAAGCTTAAGTGTTTACTTTAGATAAGATAGATAACACTCTTCACTGGCAACAAAGAGAAATATTAATGACTAACATCTATGAATTTATGCAATTATTACTTTTCACGGAAGTTGACGTTGAAGGTTTATTTCAGACACAGATTAACAGATCAGAGAAGTATATTATTCCACGATGTAAAAACGATATAAATCCGTGTTTCCATCTGACTATGCCATTGTAAATTTGCTACTGTGTATTATCTATTTGTGTATTATATTTGTATTGTATATTGTTCATGTGCTCTATGTAATGCCGACAAACTGAATTTCCAAATGGACCAATAAAAATTAATCTGAACTTGAACGTCTGTAAAAACCGGATTTTTTTAAGACAGACGCACAAGAGTAGGTGTAGATTATATTCAAAAGTAGAATACTGTCATCATCAAAACTCTTCGAGAGCTCTCAAAACCTGAAGTCTCTCTCGGTGTAATAATCGAAAGAATTTAGCTGACTGGTAAGTCAGAATGATAGCTGATCGCGCCTGACTTGACCGGTGATATCTTATGCGATTATGGAGAAGGACCTTTGGTACTGCTCCATCTCAGATCAAGTAGTCCACCGAATCTATTTGCAATCATTAAAATATTGACAAATGACACATACTAATTCCGTTCTTAAAGCGGCTGAAAAAGGAGTAGCCAGAGAGGCATGCAGGAGACCGGTCTTTCTTCGAGGTGAAGTTAGTCCCTATACAAATACGGTTCACATACTTGAATGCGATGTAAAATAAGAAACGGAGGCGATTTCAATGACAGATTTTTGCCAGCATTGCAATTAGGCAGTGAGAGTAAAGACAATATTTCATGGAAAAGAGTTGGGATAGTTTGTAAATACGATGTCACGCGAGCTTAATATGCAAATGAATTCACTACTGTTAGATGTGTCGGTTCAATTCCCGCAGCTGCACTAATGCCCTTTGCCAAGACGTTAATCTTCATTTGCCACTCTCCACCCAGGAGTAGTAAATGGGCACTTTGTCGGAATATATTCCTGTGTTGAACTCAGGGTAATAATATTACCGTGAATAGGGACCCTGAGTATCACCTGGGATGGACACATGCGCAATATAAATGGAGCTATTATTATTCGTATTACTCTGCCGAACCTTAGTTATGAAGGCGCGACCAATGACGACCATATCAATTCCTCATTATGAATATAACGTGCATGCATTTCACACTCCCCTTTGTTTGCCCGTCGATCTCCCATTCTTATAGGGCATCGGGAACATGAAAACAAACATCCTTACGTCCATACATTGATTAATTATGAATGAAAATCACACGCAATTTCGACATACCATCGTATTATTTTCTTTTATACGACGTTATTGCTAGTACAATGGCAAACACGAATGGTTTCTAATTATCTAATTTATTACCCAATGTTTAAATTTGCTTGTCAATGATGTTAGCGTCGAGAACTGTATATTGTATTCGTATCTCTATTAGTCACACTCACGTGCTATCAGAAGGATAAGCAAATGGACGTAATATATGTTGAAGCTTAAAAACATAACGACGTTCTGTTACTTGAAAATGCTGCATTAATTCAAATCATGGAAAAAAGTACAAATTTCGTACCCGTTGACACTGACATGTGTGATGTTGATGAAATGATGATGATGATGATGATGATGATGGTTATGATGATGAGGATGATGATGAGTTGATGATGATGATGATGATGATGATAATTCTTCACAGCATTTATTCCACACCATATGTCTGTTTAATAGAAACCTCAAGGGCCCATACAGGCCGCTCCTCAAATTGACCCGCCGTTTTGATTTGAAATAGATTTCATTTTTTCGTGGAGAATATTAAACATTCCTAGTCTTAATTTCAAAGAGAAAGTTTAGTCGGTCAACCATGTAATGCCCCATCAAAGACACGGACGACTTGAAAAAAAGAGGTACTTTCTATCTATTTTCTTTATTTTCCTAGGCATCTTTCTTACCATCTTGTTTCTTAAGAGTATAGAAAAACCACCTAAAATCGAAAGGGCTGAAAGTGTGAAACGTCATCATGAAACCGTGATCATTATATGCTTCCTGACTCGCATTTCGAACCTGTTTCTGACCCTAAGTCTATTCCACTCTTGCACAGCACACCAACCCGGTTTAGGAGCTGTCTAACTGATTAAAACACATTCCGTCACAGGTAATAGAGATGACACAATCAATTACACGCATTGCGCATTCTGATACACGCCCTTTAACACGCGATGATTGGCTAATGATCACGTGATACGTTCTGTGGTCACGTGTGATAAAGGAGTGTGCCATGGCGTAAATGAGCGTTATGATAACCGTCAGGCATTGTCGCACTGTACGACCAAAGTGTCTTCTTGAGCTACTTAAACCCCAATCCTTCTTGACATCAAATGATAGTGTCTCAGAACAACTTGAAATCAAATTCAAACTATGGTTCTGTGATATAGGGTGATAATAGATTAATAATAATAATAATAATAGTAATAATAGGCATTTATCTAGCGCCGTCTATCTAGACAATTCTATTCAATTCTATTCCGACAATTCTATTCCGACAATTCTATTCCGAGGCGCACTATTTAATTATTACCCCGGCTTTAGCCTAGCTGCCATTACAGCGCTCTAGCATTTCAAGGAATTAATTCCTGCCAGGTACCCATTTACCTCACCTGGGTCGAGTGTGGCAAATGTAGATTAATGCCTTGCCAAAGGACATTAGTGCCGTGTCGGGATCGAACCACGACCTTTGAATTTCAAGTCAAGTGCTTAAACCACTCGACTACGACACTTCTACACTTCTACACTTAGACTTTGTACTGGTAATATTTTGAATTATCTACTCGCACAAAACGGATGAACCTATTTTTTTTCACGTATCCACGGAGATCACATAATAGTGGCACCAATGGTAATAACAAACATATATATATATGTTCTTTTCTTATGTAACGCGTATTTAACGGTGCCATAATGGGCATAATTGGATGATATAATTGATCATTAGTGTATCCGTTGGCTTGATAACAGGCTTTAAGTCTTAACCACGCTTCTCACTTTTGACACGATTTAGTGTCATTGCACTTCGTCATTAAATGCTACCACACTATTTTCTTTCTTGTTTATATTGATGCATTTCATTGATTCACATTAGTAGAGACAACACATCAATTTCATTATAAGAAGAAACAAAGCATAGAAATTACAAGGTATGAAGCTAAAAAAAGAAAGAAAAAACATAATACAATTAAAGAATGTTTTAATATAAAGGAATATATATATAAATCATGCAATATCATACAAAGGTCAGCTTCTTTGTATCCATGGTAACTTTTTCCACATATGCATTTTTCTGCATGTTCTGTCACATCCTAATTCAGTCTTATAATCATCAATCAAGAAACTACCCTACTAGGAACGTTTCTTTGTGTTTAATTATTGTCATTCTTTTCCCAAACTGAACAGTAACAATACAAACTGTCATCTAGTAGTTGGGCCTACAAATGAAAACAAATTGTTGAATACACATCAAATGCCATTGATTCTGCATTTTCATTGCCAGTATTGGTAACAACGTAATATAATAACAAATGGAGATCAACGTGAATATTATAACATGAGCTAATTTTTAAGAACAGTTCCGATTAGGATGGGGCGACCGTCCAAAATACACAAAACTGTACCTGCAAGACTGAAACTCATGCCTAGTTACCTAGGGCCATACAACATGATGTCATCGTGTTGAAGTCCAATTGCATTGCACATGTATATATTGGTATTACAACGCATGAATTGATGGATGATCAACAAATATTATAAATGAATGCTAATTATTAGAAAAGAGGAAAAGTGGGCAAGAAAACGAGCACTAACACTTTTCCGATGGGGTAGGATGGGGCGACCGTCCCTTTCAATGGCATCGAAATTCATACCGACTAAATAGTAAATACACACCTTTTATCACAATACGTATAAAACATTCCTTGTCATGTCTGCAATGTACCTGCAAGAGGCGCAATGACTTCATATATCCCAGATTATTTTTTTTCTCGAAATAGATAAATGCCTAGTTACATCAAGTCCAACATTTATCCCGGTATCCAAGAATATACAACTGTTCTAGCGCTGGGAAAGCCCATTGTCTCCAGGCTTAATCGAAATATAAGCTGGTGAGATATGACCCCATCACTAAGCAGGCTCCTGAATGCTTAATTTCCTCATCGTTATCGTGATTGCCTGTATACTGCCACTCCATTTATGTCATGTATGCACATTATTACGCTCTCAATTAATGCATAATCATTAAAATTTCATTAAGAAACCAGTATTTGTGGTTAATTATGCAGGTGACGCTTCGAGTGTTTGCCTTTTGTATAATGTTCGATGATTAATTATTGTAGCATATATCGATATTTTAATAATTCAGGGAAGATATTAGCCCATAAAATATCATCGCCTTTGCGTGAAACTAGATACAACGACACCAAGGCGCAATACTTTTTAAAAAAGATTGTACTCCCTGTGGTCTGAGCAAAACGATTAGCACCCACCAAGATATGACTTTATATAGGATATCATCTCATCACCCCGACACAACATAGGATATCATAATGCTACATGTTCAATTCACAATGTTGCAGCAACAGTGTTGGCCATAAGTTGAACTAATTTTGTTTTCTTACCTCTTTTCACGAAATGATTGTGACGATATGATTTATTTTTGATAGATAAGTTTATATCTTCTTAGAGCATTATTGATTAAACCTTATTGGTCAATCTTTATTGATCAATACAATTCCTAAGAAGATATCAATATTACCAAATTCAAGAATAACTCATAATTTATTGTCACGATCATTTCATGAACAGAGGTAAGACAATTTATTCCAACTTTCTGGGGAATAGAATATATCAAAGTAAGGTAGCGCGCGCGCGCACAAACACACACACCCACACACACACACACACACACACACACATAGAGGCACATATATACACGCGTGCGCGCACGCGCTCACACGAACACGCATCCTGAAAAATATAAAAACTGAAAATCGTATCATATCGAATGAAAGTTTAGAATGTCTGTTTTAATGAAATAGAAAAACAAACGAACAACATACAAAACTACTTAATCCACTAGCGCTCGGGAAAGAAGACTATGTTCGTCAACGTCCAATGTATGGATTTGATTTTCTAAATTTGTAATAACAACCCGGAGCGATGAATGTATGTCTGCATAAAACAATGAAGGGAATACTTATCATCGTCTCGAAGGTCGAAGAAGAGTACTCACTTAATTGCAAGGAGGAGGAATTGAATAAACTCTTGAAGTGAGAGTATGCATACTTATATGTATTTCATTGTCGGATAAAAGATGAATATGATTATGATAGACGTCCGAAGCACGAGTCATGTATGTTCGCTCAATATTGGAAATATTCAAATAGGCACCAATAATGATAACAGTGATGAGGATGACGGTGATGACGATGCTGCTGCTGCTGATGAAGGTGGTGGTGATGCTGCTGATGATGATGACACTAATACTTCTACTAATACTACTACTGCTAATAATAGTGACAATAGTCATAATGGTAATAATAATGATGATAAAAATACTGAAAATAATGAATAATAATAATGATAAAGATGATGATGTTAATAATGAGAATGATAATGAAAACATGAATTTTTTTACCCATCTGTATTACTATGGTTCTCCCGAGGGCCCTGAAATCATGGCTTATACAGCATTATGATATCAAAGGAAAGATGTAATGCCAAATTTTCTGACACTGAAAATCCGCTTTTAATTTTGTCATATTTCTTATTTTAAAAATATTTTTCCAACATTTAATTTTCGTTTTCTCACTTTCATATCATTTCACATGGATAAAATATTTATCTACTTGTACTCACCTTCAATTCGTCAACATCATCTAAACCCAATCTTATCTCATGCACGAAATCCCCCTAGGCTAATCCAAGAAAAATATTATCATCCCTAATGCATTTTACACTTCCGTGTCCTTTCTCCACCTACTATCTGTTAATTGTCCCTTTACTTTTTGCTTTATGGACTCGTCACCTAAATCATCTCGCACGCATTAATATTCAATACAAAAAATGACAAATAAAAGTGCATTGAAAATTGGGCCGAAAATTGTCCTAGGACTTCATTTGATAACAGATTTGACAGACCGTTAACGTCATCTTTTCATGCTAAAATTCACACTTCAAGCGAGGATACTTGCCTCTTTCTAAAACCCTCAGGAAAATGAGGTCTTGAGGGGACGCGGTATGCCAGATTGAACTACTCTAAAAATAATTGAAAGATTTGGTTAACGGGGAAAAAATGATCATGTCAATCGTATGGAAATGATATGAATATAATATGCAAGATAACAAAAGAGAGTACACATACATTTACCAATCGTTTTGAGTTTTGAAAATAGAGGAAGGGGGGTGGAGAGTAAATTTGAGGAGCTGTGACAGAGCACCAGTCTGTGTGTGTGAGTGTAAGTGTGTGTGTGTGTGTGTGTGTGAGAGAGAGAGAGAGAGAGAGTCAGAGAGAGAGCTAGACAGAAAGAGAGAGAGAGAGAGAACGAGGGGGAGAGAATGGCAGAAAGAAAGAGAGAGAGAGAGAGAAATAGTCAGATAGAGATATAGAGATAGGGGGGGGGGGAGATATTTAGGGATAATTCTTTGTGCATGATACTAGCCATGTCTTTTAAATGCAGCAATAACCATGACAATGAAAGTAAATTGTTACGGACTCTTTCTTTCAAAAAATGTAATGTAATTTAAATCATTTTCATTATTATAAACATTATGTATTCTAGTACAGCATCCATAAAATGTGACAGGAAAATGCTGATGATAACAATAATGATAATAATTAATGAAATAATTTATGTTGCGCACGCATCCATCCCAGGGCATAGTCAAGGCGCCTACAATGTAGTATATTTAACCCTGCTTTTAGCCCAGCTGTCCTCAGGCGCTAAAAATAATCAAGGGACAATTCCTACATATAGATGGAGTGTGGAAAATGTAGAATCATGTCTTGCCATAAAACTTTAGTGCCGCGGCGGGACGTGTAACCGGCACCATGTGGTCCACAGTCCGGTGGCGTTTTCATTAGATTTCGGCACCTCTAATGATATCACTAAAAATGGACATGGTTATGCATAATGACAAACTACAATAATAATGTAAATCCAATAAACACATCAATCAAAGAGAATACAAAAGACATCTACTGAGAATTACAATGCATAATCATGCACAAAAGAAGAAAAAGGTCTGGAATATTATTTTATGCAAACAGATTGCAGATCGGGTTAGTAATTAAACAAGGTGTGAAAATGTCAATTTTGCTGGGATGTCGTCGACTGCCACTGCGTTAAGTCAACTTTAAATACCGTATCAAAATTGCAATATTTTGAGACCTTCAAACGATTGATCCTGTCAAAATAAAATAAACCCAAATCGTATTACGTTTATAAGCATCCATCAAATCGCCCTTTTTAACCTATTTCGAAAAGAAAACATTGAGTGTCGGTCGTTTTAAAAGCAGAAGAGTAAGATCAAAGATGCCTGACTCCAATGTTGCCACTCATGACTCATCATTTTCTTTTTACAGGATAAATTTCAATCCATAGAGAGTGCAAATTAGTAATTACAAAAATCTATGGAGTTAATTTCTTGTGAAATTGGCAAGGCTTCGCGGGGCCTGGAAGCTTAATCTGTGCCTCACATCTTAAATTGAAATTGAAAATAGGTTTTGGAAAGCAGCAGTGAAGGCCAGAAGAACAACCAAATCAAAACTAGAAAGAAAAGAAACAAACAAACAAACAAACAAACAAACAAACAAAAGCAAGAACAACAGCAACAAATAAAATCCTTATATTTTCACTTTGCGCCAATGTTAAAAAGAACTCAAAGGGACTTGAAAAATGCATTTTATATCCCGATATTAATTAAAGGAGAAATTAAAGAGGAAAATCGATAATTTCGAGTTGAAGGAGCAGAACAAACATGTGCTGATAAAACAATATTAACAGGTGAAAGTTTAATTTGAATCTGTCGAGAATAATGATATCCTTACACTTTCAAAGGAGAAATTGTTTGATTTAATAAGGATGTATGCATTTAGACATGACGTCATACATTCATTGATGTTCACCCAGGCTATCAAAAACAATCATCTCATCTGTCAAGTTCATTATAAAAACGTAATGCTGGGATGCCATCTTTTCCTCATCTTTTTATAAATATTAAAGATCAAAGTGAATCGTCGGAGCAGACGTTTGCATGTACGATAGCGATAAGCGAGTTTACGCTATTATCGGCTTTAACCGCCTGCGCGAGTTTTTCCATGAAAAATCAATCAGATTGATAATGAACTTAAAATCAGCAGAAGTGTGAGAATACGGCGTGATTGAGGAAATTATGATCTGCTTTTATGCATGCATTAATATTCTCTTAAATTTGACAGTTGGCAGTGTCTTGCACTTATAGGAAAACATTTCTTTCTTGCCATTCTATAGGGACAACATTTACTACCGTATATGGATGTGAACATTATGAATTAACCAATAAACCAGAAATATATATTTTCTTTTTTAGATTGTATGAACATTTATTAAGGGAAAAAACTTTCTTCTTTACAATATTTAATTGTTCTAACCACACTTTGAGTTAAAGCCCATCTGCACTAGTTTGGCCAGGGGGAATTAGACCTCCCTGTATGGTCACTGGCAGGTGGTTATCTCATCAAATAAGCCCTCAATTAACATAAGAAAAAGGAGATCATGGGGGACCAACGGGTACCGATTAGGCATTTTTTGTTACATAGAGGGCGCAAGTAGCTTCAAGTAGTGCCATGGGGCTTTACAAGAAAAGATTTTGTCTGTCCACACGGGCGTACGGTTTATGACTTGCCATGGTCAGATGTATGGTATGATTAGAATATACCTATGACCAAGAAGATGCCATTTAGAGTCATGTAGGCGTATGCAAGCAATACGTTTGATATTTAGGTATAGTTTTCACTGCAATTAGCAGTAATTCAATTCAGAGTAAAAATAAAAATAGGTCTACTTCAGGAAAATATAGAGGTATTCACAGTGTCATATCTGTTTAGAGAAATGGACATTTGATTTTGTAGTAATATAAATTGAGCAATGATTGATCGGGGAGCTTAGTGGAAATCATCCTAACATATTAGCCAAGGCCATTTCATGAACATATTAAATATGCTCTGATAATCTCATGATGCCTTAGATCCATATCATAATTATGAAAAATAAACTGGCCAATTTTCAGACGGAAGTTTGATTTTAAAAGACTTAAGATGGATCTTATTATGCTCATTATGCTCATTATGGTATCCATGACGAAAACCCTCCAAATATAAATATTTGCTCCATCAAACATTATTCACTCAGAGTGTCGATAATAGCTTATAGGGTAATTAAGGTCATGGAATTCTGAAAATTTAATGATTCGCCGGGGTATTATGTTCAAGGGCTCTCTTTTAAAGCCCTCTTTTTCCTATGACTAGTTACAAACAGGTCAACAGGGTAATTTAAAATTAAGGTCATAGAATTCTGAAAAATTAATGAACCGCCAGGGCATGATGTTCAGGGCTCTCTTTTAAAGCCCTCTTTTTTCTATGACTAATTATGAAGACAGGTCAACCCGGTAACTTAAAATGAAAATGTAATTTATCTGCATAATAATAAAGCCATTAGACAGGTTAGAAGCTAAATGTGGAAGTAGCTTTTTTCTTCTTCAAACCTTTGTTCTTCTGAAAATAGAACATACGTTTTTTCTTTATTTCTTGTTCATTTCTGGATACAAAAATATAGATAAAGATATAGGGTGCGTTCAAGCGATTTTTCGAAGCTAGAATCACAAACATGAATCACAATTCAAAACGCCGATACAAAGCACGGTTACTACGGGAGATCGTTCAAGCGATTTTCAGCGATTTTCCATCAACGCTGATTCTCGCTCTTTTTAAGCCCACCCAGGAAGAATAGAATAGAATCATGATTGAGATCTCCGTTCGTTCAAGCGAATTTTAGCGACCGTGATTCTGGAGAATCATGATACAAAACGCATCTTTTTCAGCGTTTCATGTTTGTGTTTTTAAACACGTTTATTTTTACGACCAACGAAAAATCGCTTGAACGCAACCGTGTTTTAAACTAAACGTCTTTATAAACCGTGATTCTAGGGTGAAAAAGTGTCGATTGAACGCACTCATAGAGAGTATGACGTTGTTACTCAATAATAGAACAATTCAGCATTTATTAGCTCCGGCTATTCGGTAATTTTAAACTTTTTTGGCAAAAACTATATTGTGGAAGATTTATTAGTCTTTAGACATAAGGCTGTGTGTATGTGCATGTTTTTTTTTTTTTTTGGGGGTGAATGGTCAATGTTTCATTCTCATATAATTTGCTCACCTTTCAGACATCACAAAAAAATACCTTCCAGACGAAAACAGGCCCTAATTAAAAAAAAGAAAGGGCAGATCCTTCTCTTCAAAATGCTGATAATGGTCCTCCTTTTACATTTTAAAGAGCTAAGGTCTAATTGCTCATACAATATTAATTCTAGATGTTGATAGTAGTTCGCATTGTTAATTAAGGTCGAGGAATTCTGAAATATTAATGATTTGCCTGAGAATAATATCCAGAGCTTTGTTGTAACCACCATCCAAATCAGGTCACTAATTACGAAGACATAATCATGTCAGTCTCATAAATAATAGTAATATCATACTAAAATTAAATTTGGAATACTTCTTCACCATAATAAAGTTTTCATTAGTTTAATTTAGCCTCCATCCTTTCAAAATTATCATCTAATGACTTATCATGTCAACTTGTGAATAATATCAATCACCAAAATTAAATTGTGATTAATTTACCATCATTAAATTTTGGACTTGAAGTGTATTATAGCAAAATCTTTTGAATGATTAGCGCTAGAGTTTATGTTATTTTTTTTAAGCACCAAACTTAAAGTCTAAAACTAATAAGCCTGTAAAGGTATTGTGTATGTAACTGGAGAGCACCCCTACACATAAACACATACGCACACCCACACTCACGCAGCAACCGATAATGACGTCCTCATGTCATGTATGTGCATACTACTTTATCTGTTTAATAAAAAAAGTGAATGGAAAGCTGATGTAGTACACAGGTAAATTTATGTGGCTCAAATTTTAGTTTAGTAGGTGCTTATGCCTCATTACCCCCGAGAGCGTTGAAGTAGTGTCCAATCTGGGCCTCAACGGAGTTAAATCACCAGAAAAATCCTATGAACGAGGGTCAAATTGGTGTTTCTGCTTAATATGTGGGTAAGTGTGGAAAAGCGATTCTGAAAATTATAGGGCAGCGGCTCCCAACTTTCCATTTCTTACTCTCTCTCTCTCTTTTTCATGGTGAAAAATGACATTAAATTGCATAGATATTGTTTCTTCTTCTATATCTTAAAGAAACGCGTGGGGCTGCTTGAATAAAATAACGAACCATTCTCAAAATATGCCTTGTCATTTATGGAGACAATTATTAAATATCATTAATCAACCCACTTTTTAACAATAGGGATTAGACGAGAGCGATTATTCAAGCATTTCATCTTGCGCCACAAATACTGAAATATTACAAATATCCTTAACATCACGAACAAAACATTTAAGATACATTCTTTCAGTGTTTTTTTTCTTCTTTCAAATTTCACAATCTTCTGACGTCAAACGTGAGTCTTGACAACAAACTACCTTACTCGCCTGCTTTATCATCTTAATTTCGCTATAATTTTCAAGACTTGCGTAATGGATTAGTACCCAATTAGCCTAATTTGTCAACCACATTATTCATTATTTGAATTAGGCTGCAAATAACACATTTCGATTATGGGAGCACTGTGGTGTTTTATTGAAGGATTTTTGTCCTACCTATCTGCTTAGAAATCATGTGTTATGCCTTAAAGGAAGCAACCAGCGGACCGACGGGTTTAAGTCCTGTCCGATGTTCTTACGACGGTTGGCGATCTGTGTAATGGGAGGGGGGGGGCGGGTTGAGCGGTATAATTACTGACAACACGAATTAGGACATTATAATTCTTGCTCATTATTAGCAAATGTATTTGATTATATGTGGTAGGAATTCTTTTCTCTTTAAAAATATTGTCACTCTGTGATGTTTAAAAAAAGAAATTAATGTGATGCGTTGAAGCCCATTACTATGAATTTATCATTGCAAAAAGCGATAAACAATGTCATGAAAAAGAGAGGGGGATAAAGGAAACCGATAAAAAATTCAAGCTAGTAAGACAATAGTGAAGCTGCATGCTGGTAACAGAGAGAAGGCAGTAGGTAATGGTACTAATGAAGGTTAATGGGGCGTATGGTAGGTAAGAGAAGGGAACAATTTGTTTCCAAATAAGGGCAGAAGTCATATTTTGCTATCAATTCTTTAATCGGCAGCCTTCAAAGTACAAAGAAGGATATGTGATCATGGTGACTATACAAAGTCCGGGCTTAAAACTTGTTATTAAATATGATAATGATGTTGGTGACTCACAGTTTTGATTATGCGCACTATTTCTGTTGAAGACTTAACCATGATATTCCTCGTTGAAGATCTATACAATTTAACCCATTACTATGAACTGATCATAGCAAAAAGCGATAACCAATGTCATGAAATGGAGATGGCGATAAAGGAAAACGATTAAAAATTCAAGCTAGTAAGACAATGGCGAAGCTGCATGCTGATAACAAAGAGAAGGCGGTAGGTAATGGAAAAAAGGAAGGGAAATGGGGCGTATAGTAGGTAAGAGAAGGGACAAATTTGTTCCCAAATACGGGCAGAAGTCATCTTTTGCAATCAATTCTTTAATCGGCAGCCTTCAAAGTACAAAGAAGGATATGTTATCAAGGTGACTATACAAAGTCCGGGCTTAAAACTTGTTAATAAATATGATAATGATGTTAGTGACTCACAGTTTTGAAAATGTGCACTATTTCTGTTAAAGACATAAACCATGACATTTCTTGTTGAAGATCTATAAATCGGAATTGTGGACCACATGGTCCGCGGTTCGAGTCTCTCCTCGGCAATAGTTTCCTTTCCAAGACATTTATCTACATTTACCACACTCGACACAGAGGCTAGAGCGCCATAATGGCAGCCATGCTATAGCTGCTGGGGTAATAGTTGTGGGGCGCCAGGAGTGTTAAGACTGACAGACATGAGCGCTATACTATTATTATTAGGTGATCTGCCGCGCAGCGTAGAAAAGGAATTTGAGTGGTCTGATTTGTAGAATTATCGAGGTTCAGATCAACCCAGCAGTTTACAAGTTTTACAGGTAGAAACAAGTTTTTCTTTAGCTTATGAAGTGGGATAAGAGCACAGATAGCATTTTCTTTCATCAGGGAAATAAAACTTTTCTTTTGCTGGCTTACTCCAACTAAAGAGTTATTTTGGAGTTTAAAGGGAACCTAGAGCTAGGGATTAATGCTTTCACTATTCTTCCTGTCACTTTATTGCACAGTTATGAATATTCATGTATTAAAAGTAAAACTAACATCTTATTCCAGATGATTCAAACAACCATTTCATGTATCTAGTTTTCATTGTGTTTTTTGGGGGTTTAAAAAAAATACCAAATCTTTCAATGAGTTTCTACATGTGTTATGTCTCCATCAAAGCGGCAGATCACCTAGTTCGTCTCCGTGACGAGTTCAATGTCTAGTTTGTTTTATTTCGTTTCATAGTTTTTTTTCTCCGCTCTTTTCCAATAAAGGACAAAGTATCAAACATGTCAAACAAACTGAATTTTTGATCCAACCGCAGAAACAACAATAGAATTGTTTATGTTTCTAAAGTTAAATTTCTTTCTGACTGTCGGTGTTCGGCAAACGTTTGAAGAATAATCGGCAACTGGTTGTATATCATTCGTCGATCAGACTTTTTCTCAACCAGATCTCGCCCAGTAATAGTCGGAAAAAACTGGGGATCAGTCGGAAACCAGTCTGAGAACTGTCGCTACCATTGGAAGACCAAGAAAAACCCTTCCCCAACCAGTTTGGTCTCAAAAGGTTTTTCATGCAACAGCGTAAACCTCCAGCTGACCAAAATGCTCCGCAAACCAATCGCCGACATCTGACAACCTTTTAAAGACTGCCAAAAACCTCTCTGTGATCTTTGACAACTGACTCTCAACCAGTGGTTGTCGGGAGTCGGCGACAGGTCGTATCTCTAGTGTGACTTAGGTTTCAGTCCTTGGGAAGACTGCAATTGATTATGATGTGGCTACTCTGAATATTAAAGAGGACACATCCTCGTCATACATACTGAAATTACAGATTTTCAAGAAACTATGTTTCTTGTATCTGGTCTTTGAGTTTTGGTCATGTGATAGACTTGTGACAGCAACTGCCTCGAAGCTATTGGAAGAGCATAATCGTGATAAGAACTTGACCCAATCTTGCTGAAGGTCACATGCATGCACTCCACACAGAAATACATGTGACTATACACACACATATTATACAAATATACACTGTCTTGAGAGGTTCTGGTTAAAACTATGCGCAAGAGGTGACTCCAATAGTACTATTTGCTGAGGGGCTGCGCCCCTCAGCAAATGGTACTTTTTGAGTCACCGAGGCCCATAGTTTTAACCAGTACCTCGAAAAGAAGGCATGGTATATTTGTTTTATATCCTGCATCAAAAATTCATCTTTAAAGAAGAAAAAAATATTTGAAAAAAATAAAATTTTGGGGAAAATTTTTATCAAAATTTGAAAAAAATTACAATATTTATTTTAAAAAGAATAACAAATAGAGAAAAAAATACAAAATAAAATAAAATTTTCAAATTAAAAAAAAAAAAAAATTGAAGACAAAATTTCAACCCCCAAATAGTACTCTCATATAGTACTTCTACTCCCAAATAGTACTTTTTCAGAGCAACATTAAAATAGTTGAAATATTTCTGGTCACGTGACGAGCTCTCAACCAATCAAAAACCAATACATTTTTGATGCAGGATATAAATATATATATATACATATATATTATCGCATTACAGTTTGATTCAAATGTTTTTCAGCTATTTCCCGTCATATTTTCAATATAAGTTATATGAAGAGTAATCCCTTTTAGGAGGGATTTTCTTCTATGATATTTTTCCAAGCTAACATGAAAATAATGAGAAAGCTTCTAAATTATTATTTTGTCTTCACTCCTACCTGAATTCAACCTTGTCTTTAAAACCAGAAGCCGCAACCTGCTTGTTATTGTACAGCTGGGTGCGCCAAGTCCTACTCTATATATGGCAGTAATAGTTGACATTAACCGTGATTGTTAAACGAGTTTACAAGATGTTATAAAGTAGATGACATGATAGAAGAAGACAGATAATGATGGTGGAGGCATTGAGAGCTTTAATTCAATCTCGGTGAATCTCTTAGGGTCTCTAGGGTGGGTAGGCAAATCCTCTTATAATGAATGAAGCCATCGGTATACACCAGCTTCAACACCGAGTAGGGAGTGGTACATTGGTACTGTCCAATATCCAGAACTCACATTAAAACAAAACAAAAATCCCGTACTACGTTTTTTGTTAATTGTACTCTTTACGTGCTGAATAGACCACATTGTATAATGAAAAATGGAATAAGTATATAAATAGACTTGAAAAACAAAATAATACCGAATTTTATGCCTTTCGCATTTTTTATTACCTTGTCAACCCCCAAAAGAAAAACAAATAAAGCCCAAAATTATCATCTTTTTCCTACTAATAATCTTTTAATAGATGATACACCATGTTCACTTTTATTATTACTACTCAGCACAAGACAAAAACAAACATTCAAACTAATAACTAGTAACTGTGTATTTTTCACTTCCAATGAGTTTTTATTTTCACTTGATCTTATATCAAGTAGTCATCATTTTCTTTTAATTTCATGATGTTTTAATATCCAAACCATAGTCATGATAATAGCAAGTAGAGGTTATGTTGATATACTAATACAAACAATTGAAACCCAAGGAATCGTTTTGCAGTAGTGCTACCCTCCAACTCACTTCTTCCTGTTGTTCTTTTTCACGTCATAAATTATGCCAAAATTTTCTTCTCATCATTTATGAATAGATCCAAATCTTAGTCATGGTCACGGTGTGTCATATCAAGTCCCAGAACCGACCTTTTCAGCAACCTTGAAAAGGCCATCTGCTTTTCATATCATCAATTTTATCGAGCTTTTAACTTCAATTAAATCAGTGAATACGTGGCATAATATAGTGGCGCCAGGGCAAGTGGGCTGCCATTCAATCTTGTTTTACATAACCAAGATAACAAGTAATGAAATTAAAAGGGTTACACAAATCAGTGTCTATTTCTTGAGAAAAAGGTGAAGGAATTATGATATGCTGGATACTCTGTTGATTTTTGTCCATTCAATAAATTCACTGTCAGTAATTTACGTCTGAGTCAAAATAATTATGTTGTAAATATTAGCCAGAGCGTATCATATTCGACACAGTTATAACATGCATTTACTCATCAATGATTAGCATTGACATGCCAATTTAATAATGATAACGGAATGCCCATATTTAAATGTGTGATGTATATTAATAAAGTAATATAATATGGAATTGATAGTGGGGGGTGGGGGGGATGTGTGCATTAAGTCCATAACCCCTGATTAATCCGCATTAATATTATGCGCAACAGGATACACACAGATTTTCAGTCCTCACACACATGCCATTTTTTAGTAGATAATCAGCTTAGTGGCAATAATCAGCAATCGAAACTCCAAATTAAATGTTACCAACACATTGGACATGTACTGTCTAAAATTTCACTAGTCTACTGGTAATTGTATTTCTTGTTTTATTGGTCTCCTTGAACTTTGCTTCCAACTATGCCTATCACAATTACCTTTAAAAATAATTCAATTTTTAAGGCATAGGAAAGGCAATCACAAAATATGGTTGTCATAATGTGTTAAGATTGAAAGATATGATGTATTCTGGGGAATTCTATACGCGCTTATCATTTTTGTTAATATTCTTACTCCCGTTGGGAAATCTGCTAAATTCATCGCCGAGACATCACTTTTCTCTCCATAGTTCGGAGTTGGTTAACACGTCTCCGGCTCAAGTCTTCCGATAATTTGTTACCGTGGCAACTCTTGAATATGTCAAATCACAAACATCATCCACCGTTCGCAATGTGAAGCACAAATTAACCTGCTGTGACGAGCCGCGACAGTTTCGTGTGTCAACATACTTTATTTTGTCACCCTCTCTAACTTTTTGTCATAAGTTTCTTGTCTCGCTTCCTGCGATCACCGTTCTTCTCCACCCATTCTCTCTCTCTCTCTCTCTCTCTATCATTTTTTCTCCTTTTCCCTCTCATTCTTTCTCTCACCTCCTTTGATTTTCCAAGATATTCGTATATCCTGTCAAACCTCTAATAACCTCATTTGTGGACTGTGTTCGTCAATTTGAACAAATATTTTTGGCATACACATTCTCAAACATTCAACATTGAGAAAACAAGAAAGGCGTGACGTTGTTTTATTTCTGTTGATGCAACTGAGACGCGTTGGCGTTTTATAATCGCTGCTGAGAAGTTAATAATGCACAAGTTACACGCGTACCATTCATATATGCCCAGGGTGCTTTCATATTTGTTTTCATTGTTATTGCTTCTGTATTTGTTAAAAAATATAATATATAATCTATCCTGAGGAAATAATAATTACAATGTTTTAGTATGAACGATGACAATGAATTAAACATAGAAAAGTGGATCGTCGTAAGCTTGACTGGGCATCCTTTCGTTCACATATTGTGAGTAGAAAGTATACCATTAACATGTTCTAATCATCATCTACCTCTCCAACTTTTTAATCCTTTAATCCTCTCCTCTGCACCCATATTATTAATCTTCTTTCATTTCTCACTACCTTTCTTCTCTCATCTCCCTCTTCCTCACTCCTCCTACTTCTTTACCTCCAAACCATGTGGAGGTACGTGTCGTGGTATAGTGGTTCATTCAGTTGACTCTCAATCCAAGGGTTGAGGATTCGAATCCCTGCCCGGCACTTTAATACGTCCTTTGGTAAGACATTCAGCCACATTTGCCACTCTCCACCCATACTAAGTGTGGGGAAAGAACCTATGCTCATGCTAGGCCTTCGCTGTAGAATCCTCTTTCTCGAGAGATTTGTAGTACCAGATCAGTTGAAGCTTTTAAAAACAATCTTAAAACTTATTTATATAATTAGGCATATAATGAATTGTTCTTTAATTTCTTGTATGTTCTATCTTACTTCTGTTCCTTTGTTTGTAAATTGTAATCTGTTTGTTAATGTTTCACAATTTCACAATTTCGCTTTGAGTATTTGATTTCAAGTGGATTCGGCAACTTACAAATCTCATATATTATCACTATTACCTATTTACGCCTTTCTCCCTCTCCTACCTGAAGCTGAATCATTGCTCTCTGTTTTGAATAAAGGTGAGGCATGGTGTCAATTTTGTTCCTACATGTACCTTCAGTATGTGAGTCATCTAATTCTCCATTTAAAATCAGTTCCACAACGTCTCAATATGTTATATAATATAATGTATGGCACATGACATGATGGATGTAAAGAAAACTCTGGGCGTTATGCTTGAAATGGACTTGGACCATGTTATTACAGTCTCGGTCCAGTGGTTGCGCACTAGAGCGCTACCAGTATCTCACCATGCAACACGCTTCGTCATGTATACAGGTCACAAGTATTAATGGTATCCTGTAATAATATTATATGGGCCGATGTTATATGCTAATTTTGCGCGAATCCTTATACATTCTAATTCGCGAGATTGTACGACACATACTCCGGCTACAATAGCTCCACGGTCATTTTTTAACACTAAGCAAATTCCTAATTTCAACCTTAGTTTAATGTAACCTGACCCGTAGATAAGACTAGCCCCAAGCCTAACTCAATCTCAATCGAAAATAATGTATCCCGAAGCAATATTTTCAACATCAAAGTCGGATTGATGCTTCTTCCGAATTCTTAAGCTTTTAATACTTCTGCCGTTTTCCAGTCGGTTTGAGCATTCAGCTGCAATTAACAATATATACACACACACACACACAAATATACCCCTAAACAAACAAACAACAAAAAACAACAAAACACATTAATAGCACATCTCGACAAGCTGAAATTGAACTGCTCGGATATAAATGGTACATCAATCTTGTTCTCAGCTTCAATGGCAGTTCATATCAGAAAGAATACGTTTAAAAAGTTGTTAACTCAGTCTTGACTAGTCTTCATTAACGTGTTCACACAATGAATAGTCGATGTTTAATATATAATGAGATGCCGGGTATAACCCGAGATCATTCCAGTCATTAAAGTTTCATTACATATACTGCCATTCAAAAATAATAATATCCAGCGCACACTGTTTGTGTTTCTTGTTCCAAGTAACAAAGGCTGAATGCAGTATGGAGCAAGCAAATAGCATGTTACCATGTTACCGGTATGTTTGTTTTACCCCAAAGCTACTAAAATAAGTATACCTGTAGGTAACCAAACACAGGGGCATACGACTTAGAATCATATCCAAGGGACTTGATAACTAAGGATTAATACTTTACCAAAAGGCACAAATGTATCGACTTGGTTTCGAACCCAGGACCTCCTTGTTTATACCAGTCCACTGGAATACCACTGAGGAATCAAGCCTATCAACAATTATATTTTGTAGATACAATTTTGTTCATTTAGACATATTTAGTTTACAAACAAAATCATTGTCACATTTACCAAGATACTGTTCTAGTAATTATATTTAAAACAAAATGTTCACATCTAATACTGATATCGCACAAATCACAGAAAACCCGTTCAAAACCAAATGATATCGTCACGTTCATTCCCTTAAATGAGTTTTCGCCTTTTCATTAAATACATATTCGATTGACAACTCAGTTGTCAAATACCTGATAGGCCCTTCCATTTTTCACCCTTAAAGGCTTCTAACACTCTGACTTCGCGCCGTCTGTAAGGCAATACTATTTTCACCTGCTATTTGGCGTCCTCTGGGAGATTTTCCCGCCCAATTAAGATAGAAACTTACCAACGGAGGCGGCAGTGCGTATAGCGTGCGGCTCACGTCTGAAATGCCAATCCTTTATTGAGAGAGGTGCACATGTACTTTTCAGAAATAGACGCTTTTATATCGTTTGAACTTCATTGGATTACACAACCCACGATTATCAATAATTAAATTTCGACAGAAAAGAGAAACGCACACCACAAAGGAATATTAAACAAAAATACATACATTACGTAGCCATACTTATATTAGGATCCCAAGGGATTTTGTAGACGATTAAACACATGCAATTGGACCGAAACCATGTAAGTGACCTGTTTAATCTCCAGTGTTTGTTTCGCAGCTTTTTACAATACAAATAAACATGTCTTACTTAGCGTTAAGAGAAATCATTTGGAATTTGAAAAATAGAATTCAGAGCCTTATTTCTTGTTTCTTATGAATCTTTATAGATGGTGCCGGCACATGTATACTTACATAATTATAACCAGTTTACTGCCTTATATTACATCGATTATGTTTCCAGTAAAAGAATATCAAAACTAAGCCAGTCCTGGCAATTTGAACTTCAAAGTTAGATATTACCTTGAATAAGAACCTTCTTATCTATTTTTAAATGGAATGGAAAGGAGACCATAATTACAAACGTGACTCACGAAATTTCTTTTATGGGGCGTACAACATGACTGTAATTTCGGTCTCGATAATAAAATAATACGATTTTCTTCCTAAAACATGTGCTTTAAGATGTTTGTAAACGTAAATGTGTTTTCATTTACACTGCATCAATACAATTACATTAACCTTCAAAGTGTACATTTTCGGAGTTAGATAACAAGGAATCATAATTCATGTACAGGAAGCGGTCTTGCTTTGTGATAACGTCCTTTCGGAGGTCAAAACCTTTCTCTGTCATTTGTAATATTGAGCTTTTCGCTGAATAAGCATGATAAGGGAAAAAGAGGGGCTTTAGAGCTTGTGCTATCATCTTCTATGAAACAAACCACTTGGTACTATGGAAAATAAAGGCAAATGGGAGGGAAACATATAAAAAGGGTATATTGCCACAGCCCAAATCACATCGAATGATATGTTGAATGCATTCGTCACCTTACTAGATGGAAATGTCCGTCCAGTTGGAAATTACTAGAGCTTTATCCCCTCATCTGCAGGGGAACGCCAGATCGAAAATCTCGGAAATTAAAAACGACAGGCATCCAATAGATTTTGGTGCGGGTATGATATTTGATTTATGGTTGTAGTAATGGAGCCGGTCAGTGGCAATCAATCAGTCGGCCGGCTACAAAGGTTTTCTCGAAGACGGATCATGAAAGGATTATCAATGGACTTTTTGCATGATTGACAGCTGTTACGATGAATGCCACATCTACACGAAACTGGGTCATTTAGTAAATGGGCGTGGTTGTTTGTTCTATTGTTTGGTAATAGAAACTAATACTGGCTACCGAAGATAACCGACCCTTACATTAGCTACTGATTTTTTCATTTTATTTTATTTATTTAATAAACAATAATCAAACAAGTACATATATTCAATAAAGACATTCACAATGTAATAAGATTGTATAATAAGACTGTAGAAATACTGAAGAAATACTGAAGAACTGAAAATGAGAACAGAACATCGTTGACCTAAATATATACAAAGAAACGGAGGGGCATGCTATTGAGAAGCAATGTTTGTAAGGCGCAAGCCCCTAACATTTAGTTATATAATAACAAAGAGTTTTGGTCCAAAAAAATTACTTCCTTCAATACTGTTGTTCTAGGACGTGGCATTTGCTGTATTCAGGCAGCGGATTCTCATGATGATCTAACACCGCAATTGCAGAGCGAACATTGGCCTTATGTTATACAATTCCACTTTTAATAGTTCATAGACGTACAATAGTAATTGTTTGTGACATTCTGTTTTTTTAAGGAAGCATCTATATACTATTACTTTACAAATTCTTACCAAGAAAACACGCATTTATCAGTAGCGGAAGGCGAAATTCTGTACTTCCTTCTCACGATTATAGTTAATGTTTTGCAATGAATAGACAATTTAGAACTTGTTATAAATTAGACCCTCTTAAAATTAACAAAAAATAATCGGAAAACCGTTCCCCTGACTACTCCAATACTCTGACATCGTTCCTCTGACTACTTTTATGCTGAGGAACCGTTCCTCTTACGACTACCGTTATGCTCATAAACCGTTCCTCTGACTACTCCGATGCTCAGAAGAAACTTTTCTGACTACTCCTATATGGTCATGTATGGACAGGAACCGGGCCTCTGACTACTCTTATAGTTTGGTCATGTATGGTCATTCACCGTTCCTCTAACTACTCCAATTCTCGGAAACCATTACAACTTATCCAGTACGCACTTACTATTTCCTCTACGCATATAGTGATAAACACTATCTCTTACAGCTACATGGGTGTCGATCACGGGGGGGGGGGATATATCCCCCAATATTTCAGGTGGGGATGGCCTGTACAATCATCCCCCAATAATTCACCATCAAAAAAAAAAATGAAGAGAAAAATTAATGAGAGCCCGATGAGAGTAGTTAATGGTTATTACTCGCAAGATGACCATCAATATACACATTTTGCTATCTCATTTTCATAATACATACATATATAAATAGAAAACGAAGTAAATAAGACAACCGTATATGAGACAAGAATAAATTGAATTCTCGCTCATACGGCTTCATCAGGAATTGATGAATTTATTCAATTTATTCAATCAACAGCATCATAGAAATGCAGTGCGCCAAATGCAAAGCCGCAGCGTTAAAAAGCAACGAGCTAAATGTTAAGCGCAAAAGTGCAAAAAGAAGTAGAGTGGGAGAGAGAGATAGTGAGAGACAGAGAGGATAATAACCCAGGTAGCAAGCCCATGTGGGACCCACATGGGTCCCATATTCTCTGAAACATGGGGCCCATATGGAAAACCATCTGGGGCCCTAAGGCATCTGCACCCAAGAAGCATATGGGAGTCTGGGACCCATATGGGTAAACCCATATAAGACAGATGGGACCCAAATGGGACCCAAATGGGACCCATACCAAACTGGGCCCAAATGGGTATGCCCAGCTTAATCCCATCTGGTACCCATATTGGTTAACCCAGATATATCCCATGTGGGTTAACCCAGATTTTCCCCATGTGTTACCCATATGGGCATATTCATATTCTACCCATATGTGTACGCCCAGCTCATTCCCATCTGGGACCCATAAGGGCTGGCCCAGATAGATCCCATATGGGTTACTAAATATTGGCCCCATATGGGATACATATATGGGTTCCATTTAATAGCCCAGATGGCACAAGTGACCCAGATCATCCCCATATGGGCCCCATGGGCTTGCTACCTGGGAAAAAGGGAAAAGGGGAAGAAACGGGCAGAAGAAAAAAGGAAGGGGAAGAGAAAAGGAAGAAAGACAAGAGAAAGAGGGACATATATATTCCAGCATTTCCTTCAGGGAACTGATGTGAATGGGCGATGAAAAAGAGGTTGACTTTAAAGTAACCTACAATGAAATATTGCTCATGTTTATTTCTTACAATGTCAAAATTACTTTACGGGATCCCCTCCCTAAAAAGCTTAGGCATGGGTGATGGTAGGTATGAGGTTAATGCATGATCAGGAATTAGTTGAGTGGATGGAAAAGAAGTGAGAAATAAGCTGAAAGAAACATGGAAAATTGCCATGGAATGATGGAGGGCAATGTGAGACAGGCCCAACATGTTCTAAAACAAGTAATACAACAGAATACTCCAGTTCGATATTTTGGAGAAAGATAATTATGTCACAACTTATTTTTGTTTTATTGAAAAGCTGATGTAGGCCTATGTATTGTATTCAAACGTAACAGGCATCAGATAGTTAAGGTGTTTTTGAAGGTTAGAATGTTATTAAGTTTGAAGTTTTGTTTATAACACCCTTCCAATAATAATGCACCTTCTTGTTTTTGGAAACAAAATAGTGCTCTGGTCAGGGCCTTAGGGGAATATTATGCTTATATTTTAGAGCGTATCTGGTATGATAAGTATATCTGGGTGAAGAAGGCGATAATGGAAGTTTGTTGTTTGGTAGTTGGAACGTAAGTTTTATATTATGTTTTTAAGAAACAGACAGTTTGTATGAGATCAGGAGTGGAAATTTTCTGTCATTTTGAGAACCAAATTTTGCATCAGTGATATTCTGTTTCATTGAATTGAGTTTCCCGCAGAGAGGATTCAGTTGGTTTAATTAAAGAAGGAAGAGAGTCAAATGAAGAACCAAAAGCAATATGTTTTTCATTTACTAATGAGAACTATGTTTTTTGAGATCTCCTTACACAGAATATTGGAATGGGTTTTTCACGATGAATGTTGTTTGGAGACATCAATATTCATAAAATGTATGTTTCTATCACCAGGAAATAAAGAATTTTCTGTCTACATGAACCTTTCCTGGTTGCTTATTAATGCATTTGCCCACTGGTAACATAATACTTTCACAAGTTGATATCCCTCACCATTGGATTTTTTTGGTAATGTCTAAATTTCGTTTAAAAATAGATGATATCAGTCTGGTAGGCCTACACTGCAGGCAAGAGTCAGGACTAACATTTAGCATGTTATTAATTTTATTACCACTCTTATATTCTCTGAAATGTTATCTTTATTGAGGGTGACTTGAAAAAGTTAATAACTTGGAAGGGAGGGTGGAACCTGCCACACGCTTCTACCTCTTGGTTGCTTTGATCCATTGCCGAAAATATTTTGGCACCTATCATCACCCCCCCAACCACGGATACAAATCGACACCCCTGTACAGCTACCCCTACATTCAAATCACCCTTCTCTTACAATAATTATTTCTCTATTTCACTTACGACTACTCCAATATCTTGAGGGTGTCATTTGAAAACTATTCATGTCAGAAAAAATGATGTTAATACGATACTGAAATACTAAAACAAATGACCTATCCAGTTTATTGTGATGTACTACGGCAATTAAATTTATTCCACTAGGATGAATACTTGGATATAGATAGATAAAAAAATAATTGAAGGTTTCGGAATACAACCCCGGAAAACCTCACCATTACGACTATTCCAATTCTTAGCTCCTCATCGCCGCGCGATAAATGCGGCAAACGTTGATCAACTAAAAGCCTTACTACATCCGACATCCTCTCTAAAAACATTTCCTCACAAACCGCCTGAGCAATATTCATAAATCGATAAGAAGGGGATGTCACATTAATTTACCGGAATAATCGTATACATTTTCGATACAAAATCGTAGTAAAACATCAAAACGAACATGGGAAGAAAGGGAATCTATTATTGATTTTCCTTTAACGATTTGATGGGGCGATTCAGTAAATGATTTTCATGAATCTTTGATCTGAGGGAGGATGCTTAGAGACGCCCGATAATCACTCCTTCGGCTGATTACCCCTTGTTCGGCCTGCGGTATTCTGTTTTCTTTAAAATCATCTTAACGCGAAAGAAATACATGTGGGGGTGGCTACCCGCAGGTTGCCTCATTTCTTGCACCAGCTTTTTAATTTTTATCTTCTATTATTTATGAAAACACATGACGTTTCATCAGGTTCCATGATGCTAGTTAGAAAAGATAGCATTTCGTTAAGTATTGGAATCGAGATATCGCATGATTGGAGATTGAAAACAAATAGGAAATGGCTTGGAGGAGATTTTGATCTCATTTTTGCCGCGTTTTTATATCAGAATCTGGTAGTCGGATGAAAAGTACAGAGGGAATCTTCATCACCCCCATCTCACGGACTACCGGATCAAGAGCGTTCGAAATGCATTTAGCTCTATTTATGCAAGATGATGGATTGCATGCTATTCGCTTAATGATGAGGAGGAGAGGATATGGAAGACGAAATTACAAGATCAATCAGAATCATGTTGGGTCATGAATCCAATTTATCTTGATTTTTAATGTTATAATAAATCAACATATACAAAATAGAAACTTAATGGAATATGTAATAAATTCAATGATCAAATATGGTTTAGATATGCATTGGACGATTATTTCATATATCATTCGGTGTCGAAGCTTATTAGGCAACTGATATTTTAAAGGATCAAGAAACAAAATTATCTCATTTTAATTCATTCAATAGGCTGAGGTACACGATTTGATAGCAAACATACGGGGATTTGGTTTTTAGGATATGGAAGAAGGGGTGTAAAAACGGTCATCCAGTTTAGAACATTACATTGTATAATTTGAACATAATATGTATCGGATCATGTGATGATGTTTTTGTTTTTGTTTAACATTTCTAGTCTTTATATAAAGTTGTGCTAACACTGTAGTGTATTTGAATTGAAAGTCTAGACTAATATACGACATGTCCCGAGAAAAGAAATTTCACCCAAACTTTTCTAGACCCTGTACATCGCACTTCTGGGGTAATAATAATTGCAGGGCCATCAGGAAAAACATTATTAATACTGATTAGGCTGTCCTGGTTAAATGAGATCAAATGAATATTGTTATTATAGGCTATTAGACAGACGTAAATGTATAAATTCGAATTGAAAAAGTACGCCGATGTATTTCAGTGTTAAAGATATGTACGTGTATGATGGTGTGCGTGCGTGCGTGATGTGTGTATGAGAGAGAGAGAGAAAGAGAAAGAGAAAGAGAAAGAGAGAGAGAGAGAAAGATAGAGGGATAGAGGGAGAGAAAGAGAGAGAGAGAGAGAGAGAAGGGGGGTAGATGAGGGGAGGGGAATAATCGTGAGATAGATACATGTATAAAGAAAAGTACAATTGTATTACATACATTCTTGATGGAATTACTACAAATGTTCCCAAACGAAGTATTTTCATTAAATAATCCATCTCCTTCATGAAAATGCCTGAACGTATGATTATTACAGATGACAAACTATATATATAACATTGGCCTAAATGCAGGATAGAATCATACTCCATACCAAGTTCAAACCAAAACGTACATTCCATATGTGGCTGGTGTCAGTCAGGAAGGTAATTGCGTCAGAAGATGATTAATGTAGATACACCGTTCTTTTTAATGAAACGACATGTATAAGCCATTTGTCAATGGTGTTTATAGATAATTATTTCTTTTCTGGGCCTGAAAAGTGGGGTGATGGGTGATAGGGGGGGGGGCGCTGTTTGTATTCCATTGCTGGATACGCCACTAGCTGTTACGTCATAACCACGAAAAGAGATTGAATGTATAAGAAAAACCCCATGATAAAGAATTTTGGCTCATTCCGAACCTAATATGTCAGATCCGATGGGAAAGAGATTTGTCATGTTGACTTTCAATCACAACTTGGTGTGTTCGGCTCGTGAGCAGATGCTTAAAGGTAATTTACAGTGTTTGAAAATGTCGAAGGGCTTCTTAATTTTCTTCTTATTAGGCACTCATAACGGGTAGTATATGGACTAAAACAATTGCTTATGCTTACTATTTAATGAACAGTATTTACATGTTAAGCAGATATTGATATTTTTCGTTAACACCGTAAAAAAAAAGAGTGAATCGATAGGATTCACACTTAAACTAGTTGGGAAAAGTATACCCCCAAATTGGGAAAAATTGGGAGATGCTTGTTTGTTGGCCAGAATTTTACCGACATGTTTTCAATAAGGTTACTTAGAATTGGGTAAAATTTACTCAATGTTTTAATGTTGGATAACACCTAACCTAACAAACACGATCGTTCCCGTCTAACCCAATATTGGGTAAATGTTGGGTTACTAAACTTTTTAGAGTGTTATCATGAACCACTGAAGGCAACCAAAATCACTAAAATTTGCTGGAAATTAAACACGCACACGCTGGACACATTTATGCGATGGCTTTAATAATCGACATATTCTCTTCTTTCTAAAATATTAAATGATGTCATTTCTCGAACATTCATACAAAAGCATGCAAAAGTAAATTAATTTGCATTGTTCATTATTAAATACGCTGCAGTGTTGATTGGATTCTGTTTAGCTTGCATATTTTTGTCAATACTAGAATGCGAATTTCCTTTAAATTTACTGTTGCTAAGGGTCATGTCTTCTATTGGGCTCATCACTGTTACATCTAAACTGTCCCCAGACAATGATCAACACCAAACCTTCATTTCATTATTTTTGTGGGGAAACAGTGAGTCGATTTCATCAATGATTCATTTGCGGGGTTCTGCTAACCAATCTATTAAAACTACAATGAAATGCATCCGAGCACTCGAACTCTTTCTAAAGAGAGAGAAAAGGGGAGAGAGAGGGAGAGAGAGAGAGATGAGAGAGAAAAGAAACGAAAAACATTTAATAATATTTATCGTGGGTGGAGAATAGTTTTAGAAACCACTGTATTCACTACATGCCATTTTAAAGTAAAGTGTTAGCTATTACGTCCCTATCTCACACAGTATCATGTCTGAATTATTACAAAAATGAATTGAATTTACACAACCCTCAATGTTTAATATATGTATCTATCATTATAATCTGTGTACGATATCCGATCCGTAGCCATAGCAAAAAGAAATATATACGATTCCAAAAACACAATGAATTAAACTCTCCGTTTTAGAATATCACTCATCACATCAAGATGTACGCGTTTGTAAATTATAAGATTTTAATGTCCGACGGACAAAAAACGCTTTTATGGGACTTGTTCATGGTTTGTAAGGAGAGAATAGCAAATTGACAAATTGGTGTGCAATTGTGTGACGATATTGTATTACGTACATGTAGGTGTTGTGCTGTTGAGGAAATTAATTCTTACTGACCACTGAACACCAGCAATATGGCGCTTATGCTAATCCTAAAAATATATAGCCTAGAAATATTATTATATAGCCTGGACGTATTTTCTCTTCTAGGAAGGGTGTCGTAGGGTCGTGGGTGAGGGCCTGTCAGCAAATACGTCATTGTTCTTAGCACTACTTTGGTAGCTTTGGGAGTCAAATCGATAAATTGAATATTTCAAGGACCTTTCACTCTCTCCTTGTTGTGTTTAGAAAACATTTAATATAGCTAACTAGTCGGCAAACTTGTTCTGACACCCACCACTCTTTCCTCGCTTTCCTCTTTTTCACTTTTGTTTACCTTTAACTGCAATATCCATCTTGCATACGATGACTTTGCCATGTCCTTGAATTGACACTCGTGTTCCCGCGCTTAAGCCAACCACCATCACACCCGATTCGTGTTTGGCGCGCTTTTTGCTTTCACTTTATACACCCCTCGCATGACTGCAGATCGATGGTGTGATATTGAGTTTGAAATTACCGGAGGAAACGTGTATGATATATGTAAATCGTTGTAGAATCTTTTGTTTTTATATCAATACAGATAATGGATGGTTCTCCGAATATCGTTACAACATTACTACGTAATAGCAAAGCGGACAAAGCAGTATTGAATTTTATTTTTTCAAATAGAAACACACTTATCATTACATTAAAATGGTATTTTTGCCAACTTAAAGAATGAAGAATTGTTTCAAAACTGTTCTTGCATATACAGAGGTTTTCCTTCTGTTCACTTTTTTTAGTTAATAATCGCGTTTTTTCTTCCTTAAAATGAACATTTATAAGGTTTTTCTCGGCACTGTGAAGGGTGCGCAGTATCTTATCTAAATTATTATTCTCTATTTCATCTCATTTGAACATGAAATATAGTAACCAGATTTCAAAAAATGAACTATATATACGAACAAAATTGATTTATCAGAATGGAATAATCAGATAAATCCATGTTGTTTGCTTGCTTCAAATTCTATAGAAAAGTAAAGCGATAATTTAATTTTCCTATGGAAATAATTTCAAAAACTTCTTAGTTCATCATTGATGCTATGGGCATGTACATGTACAAACAATAATGAGAATAATGAAAATGATTACATGGCAACATTTTCGATTGATGGTGACCAAGAGATTATATGCTTGGTATCTAACTGATATTCGTTTCAAATAATGCATTGAGTAATATCCACATTGTAAGGATAATTGGTAGGTGTCGTGTTGATTGCTAGTTATGAAATGGTCATGAAATATTTCCTTCGAATCATTAGAATCACTCAACGTGGTAACTATAAACTGAGTTGATCAATGAAACCATTCTGAGAATTAAAACAACAAAAATTACGAAAGCGAGCCTTCCGATCCCTCAAATCTAGTATACTTATCAGAGAAAGTGACATTGAAAGAGAGAGAGAGAGAGAGAGAGAGAGGGGGTGAGACAGACAGACAGACAGAAAGAGAGACAGAGTGTGTGAGGGAGATGGAGAGAGAGAGGCCGATAGTGGGAGAGGGAGAGAGAGAGAGATAGAGAGATAGAGAGAGAGAGAGAGAGAGGGGGAGTGAGACAGACAGACAGACAGAAAGAGAGAGAGGGGCATCAAAAAGGCGAGATGTAATTACAGAGGGAGAATAGAATTTATATATGCATGAGATGTGAAACATGAGATGTGTCCTTCAGTGAGCCATTGAGAAGCAAAATGAGCCCAGGCCCACAATATCCTACTTTTGAGAACAACCTGTTCGAAGTTTAAACATTATATAAAACCTGTGCACTTCCTAAAACTCATGACAGTGTGCATCCCTGATAATGACAATGATATCAGAAGACGCATGGTCCATATCAATATATAGCCTAGTGCAGTGTATGCATATCGTTTTTTGTTTAACCAAACTTTGGTTAGCTCATTTTGCCTCCCAGGGGCTCAAATGACAGACATGTTAAAGATAAAGACCAGTTCTGGTCATGCGATTGCATTGTGAAAGAAACGTTGTGGAGTCGATCAGAAAAGGTTGATCATCTAGCATGTAAATATTGGTGTATACTGCAAGGTTCTGGGATCATCAAAATGATAAGAAATTTGGCCCAGTCTTCGTAAAGTTACAAGCACTGTACACAGAAAGATGTATATGGGACTACGCGACACGTGCGCGCACGTGCGCGATATCTATTTGGTCCCAATAGATATAATAATTTACCAAATATATCAATTAGTAGGCGGTTTCCCGGCAAAATTTGTATCATCACGTATTAGTCGAAACATATTCTTTCACATGATTGGTAATGCGAGCTTCCATTTCATTTTTTGAGAGGGGGGCGTTTCCAAAACTGGTTTATACCTTTAAATATGTAATGATAATAAACTCATGTGTAACATGTTTAGTCATGCACTATATTCTCTGTTACAAAAAGAGGAGGAATACATACTGTTAATTAGAAAAGGTGAGCTTGCGAGGACAGAGAGTGAAAGAGAGAGATATAAATATATAATCCAACGGATTCTGTATTAATGGTCGTGACACATGATGTGTGGATTGTTGACGAAACGAGTAGCTAATATTATGACGGCGCCATCTGTCTAGTCAAAGCCAAGCCATGGAGGTGTGAAGTCAAATAAAAGATCATGTGATATGACATTAAAGTAGGTGCATGCTGGAGTACAGTAAGTCACATTCGAAGGACCAAGTTATCGGTAGATATACGCATGTGTTCCATTGACGGAGATTAAAGGCATCGTTTAACAATGTTAAATCTGAGATGCACGGTCCTACTTATTATCAGTGTCTATGATATGGTGTAATATTGAAGCCCTAAACAAATTGCGCTTCAAAATGATCAAGAAGTGCCTAAAAAAAGTAAAAAATCTTTGATTGACCGGTTTTACCATACTCGTTTTCCCCAATAGAGTGTAGTGTTATGAAAACCGTTAGGAAAACGCAAAATTTGGTTTCGATTTCCAGTCATAAAAATCTTGATAATCAGACAGGCGATCAGCTTGTAAAAGTCATGGGGTTCCTGACTGACCTAAAGGTTTATGATGAACATTGTAGCATGAGCTAAATCCAGGATTTAGTTTCAGAATCTGAGACAAAGTTATCGGATCCCTTTAATGCAGGATGCTCATTTTTGACGTATTTTTAATCCTTTTTCCCGTTTTATAAGCCGTCCAAGCAAAATGTGGTGCTGCGTTTCATGTAGCATTACCCCGAAACAAGGAAGAGAAAGAGAGAGAGAGAGAGAGAGAGACAGAGGCAGAGAGAGAGAGAGAGAGAAGAGACAGAGAGGAGGAATGAGGGAGGGAAAAACGCTCTAAAAAAACAATTGATATACAACTTGGAATTCTGATTGTTTAATGATTTAGATAATCACAATTTTTCGAGTCCATTTACCACGAAACAGATTATCATTTAAAAAAGCTTGTTCCAGCTTTCTCCCAATCATGGCAAGAAATAAACATTGCTTTGTATTAATTTAGCGAGTATCGATTTTAGATCTCCTGTCTGTCATTAGGTTTCTTATGCTTTGATGTGTGTGAATCGTACAATTGACGAACGATTTAGAAACAGATTTTGGCTAATTTTTGAATGCATCAAAGGCTATATCGGGGCCTTTAGTAAACTTGATATGGATCAATTTATCTAGCCATTACTAGATATTGAATTCATCGTGACAACTGATGTTTGAGTTTAATTTACCCCGGATCTATAAAGCCTTTCGCTCTTTAGGGGGTTATGAAGAAAAGTGCAACCAGGCTTGCTCTGGAGTTTGAGTTCGTTTTCCATAAAAATGACGACAATTTATTATAAAAAAAGACACATTTTTTTTCTTTCCAATGAGAATAGGTTCCTAGTGCTGTATGAATGTGATTCTTTTTTTCTCACTTTTTTCAAATATAATAATTATTTTTTTGAGAAAAAAGTCTAATCCATTTGATATATCATGATATATATTTCAACTGAACAAATTGACTCCTTAAATGTGATGTGCATACATGCAAACGTAAATATTTACTTTTTATTTCAGCTATCATCGAAGGTTACCATAGCACTTATATAGTATAGAAAGTTAATACAATTTATGAATAGTGAGGGCAAGAGACTCCGCTATTATCGAAGGTTACAATAGCACGTTCATAGTATAGAAAGTTAATACAATTTATGAATAGTGAGGGCAAGAGACTCCGCTATTATCGAAGGTTACAATAGCACGTTCATAGTATAGAAAGTTAATACAATTTATGAATAGTGAGGGCAAGAGACTCCGCTATTATCGAAGGTTACAATAGCACGTTCATAGTGGCATCACTCCGTAATTACCGAAAATCTGAAACTTATTATGTTCCACCTTAGCCAATTGCTACAGGCGTTGATTTTCCACGAGTGCTAATCGGCACGAACAATTGGAAACAGTCAACAATAGGATTTGACGAATGTATCGAGAGTACACCATGCATGTTCATAGTCATATCCTGTCTTGGTGAGACTTGGAACTACACTGTTGCCAAACGTATCAAAACATTATGTAAGAAATCTAAAAATTCAAAGAAGGGATCCTTTGAAGATGTTGATTTAACAATACCATGCGGCACAGTGGTATGACATAGGTGGCATAAAGGACTAAGCCGCAGTTTCCCTTGATGCTTATCTTTAAGATATTATTATATTCGTGCTTTCTGTAGCCGTTTGTAAAAGTAACATCAAATAGGCCTATCATTATGTTAGTGTAAGCAGCTCAACAACATTGTATGCATAGTGCGACTCCTGTCTATTCTCTCTTCATACTCTTCTTTCTCTGCTCTAATCATTGGACTTGTATTACTCTATCACTCTGTTTGCATATTTCTCTAGCTCATTCTCTTCGTATGAATTATTTTATCATGTATCTTTTCCACTTAAAAATTACCATGGTTCTAATTTGGATTTGAACTAATTACCAACACTTGTAACTGCTAATGATTGTTTCTATTGTTTCTGTAAATTCATTTGTAAAATTTATACCGGTTAAAACAAATTTCTGAATGGACAATCAATTCTTAATTTCAAATTCATGATCGTGAATAATCCTGACTTTGGTTAACTCCTCACCTCACCTTTCACTGTTCTAGGACGACACCGTTCCCCTGGCCAGCATGGGCAGGGTGAAGAAATCACCTCATATGCGACTCCTCCTGGCCAGGCCTAATTAATACTTGCTGCTTCTAAACGCATCGTTGCCACCCTTCCGTGGTACGATGGTCACGAGACGATACGCCTCATGCTCGCCGAGAAAATACCAGCTCCGTTCAACCTTAGGACCCTACTGTGCACAATCGCACACACCCTATACCATGCACACTCAGAGAGCTGAAGGTGAGTACAGGTAATGCCATTGCAATGTGAAGGAAACTAAATAATACTATCTTAAATGTGTTGATGTGTTGTAAAATATGTTGGATAAATGGGAATAAATTTAGCGTTATGAGGTTTTGGAACCATCGAAATTATAACAAATGGCTGAAAATTATCAAAATTATGACAAAATTGTCTGAAAATCACAAAAAAGTGACAAGCATTGGACATGGATTTTGGAACATGGGACTATGCCAATATGTGGCATCAGAGCTTGGTCCAAACCTGTAAAATATTTCTAGTCATTCTTTAAAAATGATGTCACATTCATGAGGCAATATCCGTTTTTATAGTCTTCCACATGTGAATGGAAAAAAAAAATATTAAGAAATGATTTTTCACCTTTATTTCATCAGAACCAAAGCTTCTCTTAAACTTTTCTCCTCATCATTGCCAATTGTGCATAATGCGTTTGGCTAAAAAAAAGGCATGAAAACTTTTAATACAATAAAGCAAACAAGTCTTAATAAGACATCCAGGGTCTCAGTAAGCTAGTTATGTGTCCACACACCTTTTAATAATCTGATTCGATTGGACTCAGATGACAGCTGATGCAAATAAGGTTATGACGGAGAAAAAAATACATGACTAAGATTTGAGAGTCACATCCTACAGCCGGGCACGCCTCCCTTGCTGTTAACTCCAAAATTTAAATTTTATGGAACAAGTGACATCGTTTGTCGCCCGGTTTTGTCACGAAGATTGATCAGCCAATTGAGATTAATCAAAGGTATTCAGCAAGTTACGAACAAAATACCAACACATACTATCTAATGAACACCAAACACATCCCTTTTCACCTTACCACCACCCATGATAACAAAATATTTTGAATAATTTCTCTTTTTTTGCTGGGGGAGGTTTTACAAGTTGATACTGTTGTTTGTTACGAAATGCTAATTCTGTAAAACGCAATTTAAAGTGAGATTACTATCTAATCTGTGTTCTGCCATGCGTGATGTCTCAGGATATGTCTAATTATGTGGTTATTCTGCTCTGAAACCACAATTCATTATAGTGACCATGTCTATTAATTTCACGTTATATCCGTACCAACATACAGGTTTAATAGTCAACACAACAGTTAATAGTTTCAATCAAAATAAACTTTTAAAGCGAATCTTGGAATTTATGACTTACCAGATGTTAGTTGGTCCTGTGTAGATTTTTTTCTTCGAATCGCAAGGAGGAGTGGTTAAAGCTTGAAGATTAAACGAACGCTGCTAAAAAACTCTGCTCCAAACCAGATTAAAACTTAAAAGAAAAGAAAATAAGAAATATCCGCTTAAAGTCACTAAATGATTGCCACGCTTCCACCCTATGTCTGCGCCTTTCCGTGGCTACAACCAAAACGACTCAAACATACGGCAAATTTCTCTTGGCGTCTCTTATAGGTTCTAGGGACATGCAACGTTGCCCAGCAAGGCCTTTTATAACCGCCAGCCCTGCACCGTTTCTCTTGAATATGCATTAGCCTGTAACGTGACGTCACACTACTGATGATAGCACGGGGGGCACCGATTGGCGGATAACTCAAATGTGTGGTTGTATTTGCTTGCATTGTTGAGCTCTCTGATTGGAAGTTTATCGTATGACGTTTATGGCAGCATTTTATTTCTTCATAGACTGTCATATTCAATAATTTCCGCGAACAGCATTTAATTGATATGCGGAAAACTAAAGACAGCCAATGGCAAAGAGGAAGACAGTTCGAACGAGGGAAGCAACATGAATAGTGGAATTGTCAATGACTGAAATAATCCGGAAGAGGACAAATCTAGGGGAGGTACATAAGGGTAGAAAATATCCGAATCTTTTAAGCTTTGTATCTATTGCATTGCCCTAGAGACACGGGCTAAGTAAAGAAAATAGGAATTCACATGCATTCCATCAGGAGAGAGAGAGAGAGAGAGGGAGGTGGATGCAGAGAGAAACATAGAGACGGAGAAAGAAAGTGCGAGAGAGAGAGAGAGAGTGAGAGAGAGATAGGGAGGGAGAGAGAGAAAGAGATTGGGGAGGGAAAAGGAAGGGGGGTAATTTATAGAGACGAACAGACAGAAATGCCCATTTTTTCATTTCTTTTGCGTGAAGGAGGCGAGTACTTTTCAATATGATACAAATATTATAACATAAGTATTACGATGTGCACGAACAAGTATCATTGCATACATTGAAATGAAACAAAAGGGTTATACAAAACAATGCAAACAACTCCCCCCCGACAAACGAGAGAGAGAGAGAGAGAGAGGAAATACAAGAAATTTTAAAAATTAGAAAAAGGAGTGTAAATATCAATGATTAGATATATAACAGAAAATGTTATACATTTTGTCTATTTTAATTTTGATATTGGAGTCAATTAATAATTCCCCTAAATTTGCTCTATCATTTTCCCTTGCATGGTGAGAAGGCAAATATTAGTGGACACACAAACAAGATAAAAATGTCGTAACATCTGTAGGGTGAGATTTGACCAAACGATATACTCCTGCTGTTTTTTTTGTGTGTGGTAACATACTTCACCAGCCATGTGAACTAAATTTCATCTTTCCACCCTGCTGATGCTAACACATTGAAAGTGTCTTCCATCACGCACAGTAGTGAGTACGCCGGATACATATACTGATAATTATCCATATCTGTTTGCTCTGACATGGGACAGATACTTCTATTATTTTAGAGTTAAAATGACTCTCATAGACGGTAATCATGCACCCTTACTCAAGGGGGATGGTGAGGTCAAGGTGTTTTTGTTTTGGTTGTGGGAGACGACGATATCTCAATTTTTTATCATCTTCGCTGCGCCTCGTTGAAAAGGCCTGTTTGCACTAAAGGCCTTTGTTCGTTGCCCATATTTTGTTGGCTTTTTCGATGTACACCAGCCTTTTCCGCATTGTAACGAAATCTTTTACGACTCCTCATTATATATAAAAAGGCCTAGATTAACGTGAATCTTTTTTTCTTGTTCTTCAATGTTACGTTATTGATAACGAAAAAGTGTAACGCATCAATTTATGTTGACTTTATTGACGAACTACTTAATTTAGCAGTTCAATCCTTTAAAAACACAAAAACATGCAAGGTATTGCAAATTAAAAAAATGAGCCATTTAGGTTTATTCTGAATTTCTGTCTGCATTATTTAATCAAAATAGGTTTTGGATAATGAAGGGCAAATCTTTACTTTTCTATTGTATCAATTGTTTGTGCCAATTTTTCATCATTATAAGAGTGTTTCTTAGATAGTAGATTGCCAATCACTATTAAGTATTATTTGGGCATTAACACATTTTATCTTTTTCCCGAGTTATTGTATTTACCGAGTGACCTACAAAGTATTGAGTAGCAATTTTGTAAAGTTTTGTCCATTTCTAATCACAATGGTAATGCCCTATACCGTGTCTACATTCCAAATGAAAGTGTTGAGCATCGGCTAAGGTTTTACATCCGACTGTAATTAATACTGACACATGTCATTAGACATTACAGCTATACTGTGACGTCAGCCCTTTAATGAAACAAGTGTTAATGGTCGTAGACCATAATAAAGTAATCTAAAATTAACTGGAATAATTACCCCTGCTTGTAATGTAGAAAACAAAATCGTCATTCTACTATCGTATAATTATAAATTATATGCTTTTTAAAAGTACTTCTGGGGCCTGTTTCATTACAAATGTTATTAATAACCAGATAACAAAATACCGTCATTCATTGTTATAAGCTACTAATTTTTTTTCATTTGAGTGGTTGAGAGGATATGTATCACATAATTGTAGGGTTGTTATCAATAAGTTTTATAAAGCAGGGCACAGTTCCATTACATATAAAAGTAAGCACTGAAACATGGCTTTGTGTTTATTTTACGAATGGCGATTTACAGAATCATCACCTCTCTATTTTTCCCGCAGCAATGGGGACGCTACCCAATTTCAACCCGCTCACTTGGGAAATAAAGAACAGAGGAACAAATATACAAGTGTCCTGTTAGCTTTGTATCATCCTTTCTCCCCAGTGTATAGATAACTGCAATTGAATGAAGTAACACCTCATTGCTTAGCTTATTTCATGACTCTGGAAACCTTTTTATGCACTTTCCAATTTTTAAGCATGTTAGCTGCAATATGCTTTGAAGTTTACGTTAAAATGGTAAACCACTGCCTGTGAGAATTATTTTATTTAATAATCCCTGTTTTGTTTTGTTATTGTTTTGTTTTGCTTGTTTTGGTTTTATTTATTTCTTTGCCTTCCGATTCGATGCATCATCGTTGCTTTTTGTAAATATGTTCTAAATGCTTTGATGTACTTTGTGATTGTATATGTCTGTGTGTGTGCTTGTGCGCGTGTGTAAGCGACGGTATGAGGGTGCGTGTGTGTGTGTGTATGCGTGCGTGTGTGCGTGTATCTATAATAGTTTTCTTAGTATTTCAGTGATGCGTGAAACTATTTATAAATTTGAGCATTCTTCTGTTTTCGAGTATAAAGGACTAATGTTTCAGTGTTGCATTTGGTGATGTGTCTAGATGCATACATTTTTCATATAATGTGTTTATGTAATACGTTTGCAGTGAGAAGACTGGCAAAAAAGAGATAGAGAGACACATTTGAATTAATGTAATAGGATAGCCGTTAAGCCGATATATATACGATAGCGACTCTACGGAAATGATATGAGGCAAATAAGTCAGTTAAATAAACCAGATTTTGGGAGAGAAAAAGAAACATCCGATATACAGGCGTTATGCTTCATTTAGCCTTGCTCCGAAGGAGGTTTATAGGGGAAAGATGGAGAGATAAAATGTTTGAAATGAGATTAACCCGCACGAGGTTGGAAGAAGCATTCCCGAGAAAGGACAGTGGAAGGGATGAAAATGAGATCAACCGGATTATCCGTACAGTTTCCACCAAACTAAAACACAACCAAAACATCCTCCTCCCCCCAAAAAAAGAATTTGTTCAATATCCTAATGTATCGTCCATACATTCTTATGTCAGATTCCATTATAAAGCCTGAGTCACACTAGACGTACGACCGTTTGTCGACTTCTGATAACAAGAAAAAGCTGCGAGCATTGACTGGCAATTTTGCAAAATTTTACAGTGGGCGATCTGTTGCAGATAGGTTGCGGGGCAGCATCTCGAGAATTGTCCACTGGACCACAACACCTCTACCATTAACCCAATTAAAACTGGTTAGCCATTATATCATAAATTATACACCACATAACTCTGTTTGAGGCCATGTTCGATTTATTATATAAAATGGTCCGCCTGTTACATGAATAAATGATCACTTTCTAATCATACAAAATTCTAAAACGAGCCCAAGATACACTCTAAATCTTTCTTTTCATTGCTAGGGATATGTTGTTTACAGTCCCCATACAAGATAGAGTAACAATATGAATAAGGGCAATTACATATCATGATCATGGGTAAAGAAAATCTTAATTATGGTAATGAACTTTTGAGAGAGGGAAATACGAATTCAATCAATGCAATTAGTAGGCTAAATGTATTGCTATGTAGTTAATTACATATGATACATTGCTTTGTTAATGGCTAAATTACAAAGGCAACAAAGGGAATTCGGATAAAAGGGTACGTCCACTAAATAATGTAAACATTATCACTACAGTGAGGCATCGGACAAAGGAAAGTGGGTGTGAGGTTTTTCTGTTAGTGGCTTTAGAAATGAAGGTATCGGGTTCGAACCTAAGTACATAAGATGTAGCTCTCGTTGGTGAGATCATGCACCGTAATGTATGTTTCTAAGCTACCCCTATAGATGATATGAATTTCATTGCTATATCAAAACATTTTAATCCAAAAATGAACATAAAAGATGCGGATGCGTATTAAAACAAAAGTAATCTATTTTACTCTTTAAAAAAAAGATTTTTAAAAAAATGTCCTTTACGTTAATATTAAAAGTTTGTCATTTTTTCACATTTCAACAGTATATCCACTGTCAAGCATCTCCACGAAAAGAAAGACAGACATACAGAACTGACAGACAAAGGAACGAACGAAGGACAGACATACGTATTAAAGAAGAAGAGGAAAAGAAAGAAGGACAGACACAGTAACAGAAATAACGAGGGAAGATGCCACAATACGACATTGACATGGTAGAGCAATACATGTTTATCATCTGCCGATGGGTAAAGATAATGAGGGTATACCACCTTTTCACCAACAAATGCATTTTGAATGTATACATGTACACTGTGTTCTTCCCTCCACATGTCGTTGCCTGTGTCTTTAAAGAGGCAACCGAGCTCATTTAGAAACTGGGTATATACTGAATATTAAAAAAGAAAATAGATGAAGACACCATAGCCAAACAGAAACAAAAAAAAAGAAGAAGAATACAGTAGCATTTTCTAAGCCCACCTGAGCTAGCTAGTTATGGTTGTAAATGAATGATGTGACCTCTGGTTGAAGAGAGAAACCGAGGCCGATGGACGCCATTTTGCCCCCGTTCACCACGTTCATATTGTGTGAATGGACGGATCGGTAGAGACCATCCGTAGTTTCAAGGTGGTATAAGTCTATTAGTCTTCGCAAAGGTCACAAATTAAGCACTGTCATAGAGTTACATAATTATTTTCAAAATAATAAGTTATTTCTCATAAATACTCGGATGACCTAGGTCCCTGGTAAATAGAATGTATTGAGAAGGTTGTGAAAAGAAGGGGAACAATAAAGGAGAGGAATGAATGAGAAGAAGTAAACTAGAAGAGGAAGAAGGAAATTAAAAAGAATAAGAAGAAAACGAAGAAGAAGAAGAATAATAAGAAGACGAAAAATAAGAAGGAAAAAAAAAGAAGAAGAAGAAGGGGGGAAAAAAAAGAAGAAGAAGAAGGGGGGAAAAAAAGAAAGAAAATTTAACTCCCGTAAGACGATGGAACAAACATATAGCGATGTCCAGTTTTATGATAATGTAATTTTAAAGCAGGTGATTTACCACTAGGGACATGCTTTCAAAACATTTTTCTGCATGTCATAATAAGGCCGCAAGGAATGAAAAAAAAAAACATCGACCTAACACTATTCCAATAGCCTTGTGTTGAGCTCATTGACAAGTATGATCATGACCATTGGCAAATCACTTAATCCGACTATGAATCTAATGGGCAATGCAATTAATTTAGTTTTTAATTGCCTTGTTAATTTCTCGTAAGTCTTGTTGTTTGCATACGTGATCATGTTGGCCGTTCCTCATATTTTTAGGTTTTAATTGGTCATCTTTCCCAGTTGTTTGGAAATATTTTGTACATTCTTTGAATTGTCCGGTTTCTATTTCTTTTTGAACGTACATGGTCTCTGAGGACGGCTATGGATAGCGCAATTAATACAATCATTATGTATATACACGGGTTCTGTGCTGACAGCTGATATACATGGTGATATTCATCAATTATCACGTGATTTGATAAGGAGTGATTGAATAAGGTGATATGGCTTTGGGGAGTTGATGTAAACCAAGAAAATGCTAATATCTATCATATCCACAGTAAAAAGGTTGGGTAAAACTTGCTCTATGGGAGGGTCATTGTGAGTCCTACCAACTTCGAGGCAATTTCTTGGATAATTTGAATATTATTTTGCTCAATCACGATCACAGTTTACTACAGGCCAAGCCACCATCGCCCAAGTTGCTTGGACAACATTTTTAAAGGTATTTTATACCCACCTTTTTTCTTTATTTTGACAGTGTGAAAGAGTGAGTAGAGAAAAAAAATGGGAACCGGGATAACACATTCTCTGTACTGTTCTACTTTCAGCCCGTTGCTAATGCCTACGATACCGACGTTCCAAAAGACCCACAGACCAATGGAGAGACCAATAGACCGATGCCCCACGAGACCAAATTCCCCTAGACAGCCCACAAGACCGACAAAAGTTACATGTATGTCTTCTTATCACTTTCAGAGGCTTGACTAATGTGCGTTGCAGTGAAATGGGAGAAAAGAAAGCTCTAATGAATAATACTGCTTTGCATAAGAAGTATAGAATCAGTCATTGAATGAGGAGAATATCTTTTGCATAATTAAAAAAAAAGTTTCAAGATAAGACTTCATGATATGCATACAAATCTCAAACTTTATGTAAAATAAGAATATAATAATGTTAGGAAACGATAGAAGTACAGTAGATGATATACGTGACTCATGACATCTTTACGTGTTTTCACCCATTTCCGCCGAAGGTCTTTTTCAAATCTCTCTTCCCCTCACAGATAAAGCCCTCGGTCGGTCTGATGATAGTTTTCTTTCCCTGTGAAAATACCCATTTGGATCTATTCCATCTTTTGCATGAGTAGCATAAAACGATTTGATTTTCCCCGAGTGATTTTATCACTACTGAAAAGCCTGCGATGTGCACTTAAGATCTCTCCACCCTAACGCCAAATTTATCCCGTACAGGAAGAAAGTGCACTTCGAAGTCGAAGCGCAAAGTGTCAGCATCATTTTCGTCACCTTTGAAGAAGAATTCTACAGATACATTTTTAAAACAAACAAAAGTAGTTACGGTGTACCTTTATTCGGATACAGTTGTATCAATCAAACATATTGTGTTGTTGGGGGCTTCTGCATTTCGATCATTATCATCGCTTAATGTTTCTGTTTCTGTTGTCTCAAGGTTTTTGATTATCATAAATCCCGCAAAACAAGAACGTGAAATGAAGTTCCCTTTCACCCTGCCCTAATTATGGTATCCACACAGACAATGTTAACGTCCCTTCTCAGAAAAGGGGAGTTAAGGAGAGAGAGATATAGAGAGAGAGGAAAAGGATATTCGCATTTTTCATATATTTGCCCCCCCCTACCCGATCAGTTTTAGAAGGAGATCAGAAACATGTATAACGGTACATTTAGAACGTGCTTTTATCAGGACATCCTAGGAGTCTGACGGCTCGGAGATCGACAAAATAACGTGAAACACTTAGGATAAACAGTGAATCATCTTTACTAACAAAAACGTAAAAACAACAAGAAACAAATAAACAAACCAGCAAACAAATTAAATACAGAGCAACTTTTCACGAAAACGTCATAAATACAAGTTCGCCGAAAACCAATTGAAATGCGTGTATTAAATTGCACACGTGTTCCAATGGGATGTCGGTGAACTTATATTATGACGCTTTCATGAAACGATGTCCTGGACCTCGTTGCAAAAAAGTTACCATTGATGGTAACTTTACCATCAATGGTAACTTCCATAGAAATGTTAATTTGATTGGCTGTGAAGTGATGTTTGCCTTGGTAGTTAACATTGATGACAAAGTTAACATCAGTGTTAAGTTTTATGCAACGGGGCCCTGGTGTTCAATTGTTTGACTTTGAAAGATGCACTATCGTGAAGTCATTACAGGCAGTAAGAGACTTTCAGTTCAGTACCTACAGTGCAGAGATGGTGTATCTACGATGTATAATGTGCCTCTTAGCATGCGAAGAAGAGTATGACCTCCAAACTAGACACTGGTGTATGAATTGATAAAACATTACATATTTTACACTTTATTTGAAGGATCTATGGGAAAAACATGACAAAAGCAATTGATTAGGAGTAGTGTGATATCGTCACGCTGTGTTTTGGATAAAGAATGTGAACGAGAGAGACAACAAGGGGGTTATTGTTTATATATTAGAGAGAGAGAGAGAGAGAGAGAGAGAGAGAGAGAGAGAGAGGGGGGGCAGATGGGAAAAGAGAGACACACACGAAGCGAAAGACAGACAGACAGACAGAGAGAGACAGAGACAGAGAGAGCGAGACAGAGAAGGAGAAAAAGGTGATAGAGTAGAACTTTCTGGTAGAAGTTTCCGGAAATGACACACACGCGCGCGCACACACGCATACACAACAGGAAAACAAAAATAAAGTGTAAAATGGATTTACACAGATTAAGTATAAGAAAAAGAAAGATATGGGTGATACAAATGAGAAGATAAAGAAGAGAGAAAGAGAAAGAGAGAGAGAGAGAAAGAGAGAGAGAGGGAGGGGGGTGAGTGAGGGAGATAGAGGGAGAGAGAATTATGAGAAAATACAAGGCAAAATAAAGGAGAGAGGGGAAGAAAACATGTACACTCTCATCAACGCGTGAAACAAGGACTCTATATCAAACCGGAGAGATGTCACATCCAATAGCCTTCATCATTGTGTCCGGATACTAATTATCCCACTACTTCTACTCCTACACATCCTTACACGGATCCACTATTTTCCTCTAGTCCCTTTTCCTCTCTCTCTCTCTGACACCCACATCATTTCCCTTCTCCCTCTCTCTCTCTCACTCTCTCTCTCTTTCTCTATTTTCCCTTCTCTACTATCCCTCTTTCTTCCTTTAGCCCCTTTTCTCTATTCTTGTATCCCTGAGAAGGAGAAAGCGAAAGAAAGAGAGAGGGAGAGAGAGAAAGAGAGAGCAAGAGAGAGAGCAAGAGAGAGAGAAAGAGAGAGAGAGAGAGAGAGAAAGAGTGAGAAGGGGAGGGGGCGGAGGGGAAGAGGGGGAGAAAGCAGTAAAAAAGAGCTTTCAGATAGAGGTTTCGAGTAAAGACACACACGCACACGCACGTAAACAAGAGACAAAGAGGAAATCAAATTGAAATAAATGAGAAAGAGAGAGAGAGGGAGAGAGAAAGAAAGGGAAAGAAAGAGAGGGAGAGACAGGAGAAAGGGTGAGAGAGAGAGATAATGAGAGAGACAGAGAGAGAGAGAGAGTAAAAGGAGAAAGAGAGGAGAAGCGATATGGTAAGGGTATGATGACAGACATTTTCATGAATCATATTGATATATTTTTGTATTAATAATGTAAGATTTTGATTATTTAAAAACCATGGGATGACATCCTCTGTTGGAACTCTCTATAGACACGCTCATAACCGCACCGAAGATCCATAATTTTACAGGTGCCTCGAAAAGAGTGCATGGTACATTTGATTATATCCTTAATCAAGAAATGGAGAAATCAAGTATCAATTCACACATTTGTCAAAAATACACACAAATACTCACACACATTTTTTTTGCAATAGTTTTTTTTATTGATTCCAAACAATACAAATCAATCTTAGAAATAAAATACAGTTGTTTTTTCTTGACATGATTTCAAAACATTTTCACAACATAGATTATACGATTGATGAAAACAAAAATGAAATCAGTTGTAACACTAGAAATTTAATTCGTCATGAGGACGAATTAGGTGGTCTGTCTTCAATTCTTATGATCATGCTCATCTTCAATTTAATGATCCAATATAATTATGTTAATGTAAAATGATGTAGGAAGATATGAATTGATGAATGAAGTACTGATGAACTGATGAACTGATAGATTGAACTGATGTGAAATGAACTGAATTGATGAGCTAAACTGATGAACTGATGAATGAACTGATGAACTGATAGATTGAACTGTGACCTGAACTGAAGTGATAACTTGTCAGATGAACAAAATATTGAGAAATGATTATGATCAAAATCATGATCATAATGAAATTTAATGAAAATATAGATATAGAGAAGGAGAGAGGGAGGCGGGTTATAGTCATGTAAAAATACATGAGCTGGACCGAGGGAATGAAAGAGGAATCAGAATGCATACACTTGGAAGGAGAGAGGATAGTATAAGAAAACATGGTAGGGGTGAAATAAGAATACAAAGGGCAAAATGAAGAGCTAAAGGAAATTAAAGAAAATTACAAGAGATATCAGAGTGAGAACGAGAACCAGAGGCGGGAAAGGAAGGGGTTAGAGAGTATACAATGAGAGGCAGAGACAGAGGGAGGCAGAGCAAGAGAGGAAGACAGAGATAGGGAGAGAGTGAAAGAGTAGAGAGAGAGAGAGGTGCAAAGAGGAGCAAGAGAAGGATAGGGGCAGAACAAGAGAGGAGAAGGGAAACAGAGCAAGAGAGAGGAGAGAGAGCAAGAGAAAGAGATGCAATGGATAACGATGCATTTAATATATCCAGCATAAATAGAATGGAATATTTACTATATTACAGAGAAAGAGATAAGTTATAGACATGTAAACAATTCTATGTCCGTGGGAGAGACGTAAACATTGCATATACCTGGGCTGAATAACTGGAAAGTATAAACGTCTGGGAAGGAGACTAACATCATAAAAATGAGATGATTTGATGATATATTCCAACAGACTTAGGAGATTAACCCTATAGGTTTAATACACGACAGTTAAGGAATCAGATTTCACATAGGGTTGTACTCAAACGATTGACATTCTTCTCCCATAGATATAACACGCAAAATTAGGCATTTTATTACATTGTTTGTGATTGTATATGATAATATGTTATAATAGTCGAAGAAGATCATAAAATCAAATTTAAAACGACGGCAAAAAAAAAAAAAAAATGACCCACCAGGAATCGAACTTGGGTCGCCGGAATGGGAGGCAAGTGCTATGACCACTATACCAAAATAATCCACATAGACATTACACGTGAACGGAAAATGGAATTCTCAAATCCCACTTTGCAAGTGAAATATGAGCATGATCCCGGCATCTGATCGAAAAATAAAGGGCACACTTGTGATAGCTTATTGTCTCAGCTACAACATACTCGAAGCTCAGCAAAAACAAAACTAAAACGACGGAGATATTGCTCGCGAAAGACGGAATGTAGAATCCAGTTCTGAAAAAAGTCATGTCCCATAGAGAATACACGCAAAATGTGAAAAATTGACATGCCTCCTTTAATCGCAAAAATACGCCATGATGCCTTTGTCAAAATGAAAAATCGTGTTGACTGCATTTGTAGAAAATTGTCTCAGCTAGAACATATCAAAATTTGGAAGAAAATCAATCAATATTTACAGAGATACAATCAATTTTCCAAAAATATGCTGACGTCATAATATGCAAATTGAAATTTTGAGTTCGGAGGCCATTATGATGACGTCATGAGTTAATTGAGGGTCAAATGAGACATGAAATCATATCTCCGACTCATAATCTATCCAAATATGAAAAAAATTGGGAGTTCCCATCCATTCTGAAGAGTTACAATGAATTTTGTATAGGCATGTTTTTGCCCATATATGCTATGTATTACAAGGGCTCGCGCGCACGGTCATGTTTCTTGAACGGACGCTAATTGCATTATTACTGGTCAGAAAAAGGTGAACAAGGTATCAAGATGCTTGGAAAAATGTGCCAAATATGATGACAGAAAAAATTTGGCGATTCTATGTTGCAAAATGCCAGTACGCCTGAAAACGCGCGCATGCGCGTGTAAGCGGTTTTTTTTGCGAAATGCTTAAAATGGCCTGAAACGTATCCAAAATGAATTTGAGACGATTTGGAGCGCGGACGTACGCATGCGCGCGCGTTATTTGACCTGAAATTGACCGGACGGATATTGACCTTGATCATGATAAATATGAATGAGAAATTACTTTCCGTTAATATGAAGATATGATAATGAGTTGAAAGTACCAAAAATAACACAAAATGGCGCCTGGATGACGTCATGAAAACTTGATGACCTTGAAAATGTTCCTGTCACGTCTTATGACAATGACCTATGACTGTGCCAAAATTGAAAGAAATTGACAAAACCGATCTGGAGTTATCTTCTGACGAAATCAATAGGTGATCTGTCGAAGACGACAGACCACCTAATCAAGAAAGAAAAATTCTGACGAAATCAATAGGTGATCTGTCGAAGACGACAGACCACCTAATAATAAAGAAAGAAAAATTCTGACGAAATCAATAGGTGATCTGTCGAAGACGACAGACCACCTAATATATAAAGAAATAATAATAAGAAAGAAAATGCTGACGAAATCAATAGGTGATCTGTCGAAGACGACAAACCACCTAATAACCACAAAAACGATAGAAGTTCTCATTCGCGTGATAGGACCATATTTCTTTTGTCGGGTTTGGGTTATGTAAATGAGGATGATATATATGACAACGATAATAAGGGCCTATAATATTTCGGAGAGAGATCGAGTGAGGGACCATGCGGTGAAATATAATTAGTTATAATCTGAACGGTACAGGAAAAAAACAAACGACGCTAGTTCAGAATCATATCCAAATTTCGACCCGTAACTCCGGGGTGGAGATACCCTAAGTATTACCAGGGAGATGTTACGGTAGATAACTTCACGCAGGCGCTCGACCGCACGCAACCAGCCACCATGTATAAATTGTGCAGCGGTTTGCCGTGAAACCTGTGAGAAAGTGTATACTGAAGTGTTCATTTTTCAGAAAAATACTCCTCAAAAGATAAGAAAATTGACAAAAAACAGGTAAGAAACATAACGACTTTTAAATCATGACCATTATTTGAACAATCTATGAAGATTTAGTTGATTTTTGGTATGTTTTAGCCAGAGTTACGGGGCGAAGTCTGGATATGATTCTGAACTAACGCCAAACAAACTACCGTGTTTTAGGAAAGAAAGAGAGAGAGAGAGAGAGAGGGAGAGAGAAATAACGAGAGAGAGAGAGAGACAGAGCGAGAGACAGAGAGAGAAAGAGAGGAGATATCTGGATAGACATATTTCTTGTATTTCTTACATGTATATATGAACGATTTTGTGGTCATTCATTTTCATATTGCTTTCTTTCCGATATTCTTTCCTGAATACATTTCAGACATAAGAATTGAACAAATAATAAGAGTTCATGTATCCCGTAGGTCTACTGGAAACTTGTTTACTACATATACATGTATATAGATCCAAGAGCTGATCAGTCGAAGCTGGTTGCCGAAGAACGGCACTTGCAGTACGGAGATGTGTATCTGATTCATATACTACCAACGATTTCGTTGTACACTACACAGATACACACTGTACCATGGACATAAGCCATGCGAATACAGTCGCTTCCCCGCTCAGCGAGGTCACCGCGGTGTCGAGGCTTGCGCCGAGACGTAACACAGGTTCAATATCGATTATACCAAGGACCATGTACGACAGGAGATGGCGCTAGTAAACAACACCAGGGGCTGTTTTATATACAGGCAGCTTGGAACTAATATTTGATTTATTAATTACTGTTTAATTCACAAAACAAAAAATATCTGTATTTCAGCAGTGGAGATTGGTTAAAAATATTCCTATAACATCTTTTTATAAGATCAAACAGTTTCAAAGGAATTCAATATTTTTACCAACACTTTGTAATACCTTTAATCAAAGGTATAGAGAAATACGTCAAATTGCATCAGATAAATTGTATTATGTTTGCTGACGACACCAGTCTGTTTTTATCCCATCCTAACTATCAGGATTTACATAATCTATTCAATTCTGAACTTGAATTAATATCTGAGTGGTTTTACGCAAATAAAATGATAATTAATGTAGCAAAAACCAGTTATATTATTTTTAGTAATTTATTGATACCAGATTATCTTTCAATTAGAGTGTGCAATACAGATATTAAGTGTGTAACGTCAGTAAAATTTTTAGGCATTACAATAGATCATAAACTTACATGGAAAAATCACATTGATAGTCTGTGCAATAAGCTGGCAAAAAATATAGGAATAATGTATTGTTTAAGATCATTTCCAAAGGAGATTTTAAAAATGATTTATTATGCAATTGTATACCCGTACCTTAATTATGGTATTCTTGCCTGGGGTAGTGCAAGTAATAATCACATTGATAGATTGTTTATTTTACAAAAACGTGCAATACGAATTATGTCTCATGCACCTTACCTTGCCCATACCAACCCTCTATTTATTGAATCAGGTGTATTGAAATTTCATGATATGTATGTATTTTAGGTACTTATATTTATGTACTTATGTAACAATTACCTCTTGCCAGACTATATCAAAACATTCTTTCAGTTCAATAATGAATATCATGGATACAATACAAGAAATGCTAATGATTTTCATTTACCCAAACCGAGGCTCTCATCTTTAAAAAACTCAATATTATTTCAAGGACCCCAAATCTGGAACTCTCTTTCTTCAGATATTAAACAAGCAGTTTCGTTAAATGTTTTTAAGTCAAAATCTAGGCACTTTAGACAGGTATTCACCAAGTTTGTCAGTTTAAATGTATAGTCATACCCCCCCTTTATGTTGTAGTAAGTGATTTGTTATTTTTTGTAGCGTCTTTAATGTATTATGTTACAGTGTCAGCTAATCACAAGGCTTGTTCCTTTCTTGCTGTCCCTCTCATACTTAATCCAATGTATACTTTGTTATTAATTTTTCTTGTGAATTTTACCCTTTGTATCATGTTGATTTATGTGTTTTCTGGATTTTTATGAGCAAATAAATTGAAATTGAAATTGAAATAAATAGTCATGCAGATACGGTGAAGATAATGTGGCGTTAGGCATTTTAGCCACTGTATATCTTTTTAATTATACACCTGTCCGTCTAACCTTAATTGGCATTACCAAACAAGTGCTCTTTATAATAATGATGGTTTTCATCAATCCCAATCACGGTTTGCTTGATAACATATTGTACTTGGGCAATTCTTACATTCCGTAGGCCTAGCTAAAATACCCGAGATATAACGTTTAACATGAAGACAAAAGATACGCCAAGCATAAAGAGAAGCAGAAGTGATGACCGCGTCAATAAACCATTTGCCGTTGATTGCTCGGGACGACGAGAGCTAAAACAAATCCTTAAGATCCTTCCCCAACTGCTAAAATCTTTTGAATTGAAATATGCCCATTAGATATCCACTGTTCTTGTGTAAATAGCCTATCTTCATTAAATGGAACCATTTTGCATTATATTGTTGAAATATCATTACAATGATCCCTCACTTTGCCAGAGGCGCCAAATTCATAAAAATGTACAATTTTGAGCTGAAATTCTAACATGTTGAAATGGAGTTGTGTTGATACGAAGTTTCTTTTACTTATATAAATATATCATTTTTATGTATCTGCTTCCTTCTGTCTGCTTCCTTCTGTCTGCCTGTCTGTCTGTCCGTTTGTCTTTCTTCATTTCTCTCTTATTCTCTCTCCCTTTCTCTTTCTCTGTCTGTTTCTCTCTCCCTCTCTCTCCCTCCCCTCTCTCTCTCTAATTGTCTCTCCTTTCTCTCTCGCTGTATCTGTCTGTCCGTCTCCGTCTCTCTCTCCATTTTGAAATGGAGCTGTTTTTATGGATATATGCGGTTGTCCAACTTCTATCATGTTGATATGTCTCTACATCTGTATGTCTGTTGGTCTTTATCTATTGTATTTCTAAACCTCTATGTGTGTCTGTCTGTCTGTCTTTCTATCTGTGTGTGCGTGTTTCTCTCCATCTGTCTCTCTGTCTCTCTGTCTCTCTCTCTGTCTCTCTCTCTGTCTCTGTCTCTCTCTCTGTCTCGCTATGCCTCTCCCCAGCTCTCTCTCTCTATACCGGTTTCACTGTTTATAGGTATCTCTCTCATTTGATCTCACTTTATCTCTCCCTCGCTAATCCGACGTCTATCTCTCTTTCTCGTTCTCTTCTTTCTTCTGTATATCTTACTGATTTCATACCTCCCTCTATCATCTAAATACGAACATGGTAAAAGTGCATAGCATGATGTTTGACGATTCCGTACTTTTAAGAAGGAGACGAAAAACCAGTTTGAATAAACATGTACAAATAAATCAAACCGTACATTTTGTTTATTCACCGCAGATGGACAAAGAAATACTAAGATTTAACTAAAAATACCTACAAAAATAACACACACTGCGAAAAATAAATAAATCAATGAATACATACTTTAACCCCCCCCCCCGCACAAAAAAAGTGTACATAGGCTACAAAACATGTATAGGTAAACGTCGTTATTCACGGGAGCTGTAGGCAGTAGACAGCAATAACATGTGTGAAGAATCACTTGCTTTAATAAAACACAAAGGAGAGCATACGATTTTGCATGGAGAAATTCAAATTGAACGTCAATTATACGACAAAAAGAAGATAAAGCACCGTGAGTATCGAATAGGGTCACAATCTTTGTTTGTTTTACCTGACTGCTAAGAAAGCATGTGTATGCTTGTAAGTGAGCAACCAGGGGACCGACAGCTTTAAGTCCTCTCCGAGGGACTTAGCAATGAGGATTAATGCCTTACCAAAGGGCACTAGAGCATCAGCATGGTTTCGAACCCGTAAACCTCCCGGTTCAGAGACCTCTGCTCTACTACTGAGCCATTGCGCCTCCTGATGTGCTAAATGTATGACATAAAATTATTGTACACATGGCAACATAACTATAACCACAATGAAAACAAAATGATGATGAATATAATGGTGATTATGATGATGATATCGGTGATGATTTTTCTTTTCACAACTAAATCATTAACAAAGCAAAAACATATTTTGGTATCAAAATAAAATGATAGGACTAAAACAACCACGGTCATACGAAAATCTCTATATAAATAACAGCTCTAGCTTAAAGGACGAAACAAAACAGAAAGTGGAACTAATGTGTTATCTGCCCATATGATCTGACATCAGCATCATCATCAGGGCCCTATTTCATGAAACTTTTTTTTTATCAATGAGAATTTAAATAAACGTTTTATATCACAGGGCCAAGTTTATCGTCTGATAGTCTAATATACATAAAAGCGACCATGTATTAAATTATAAATCATTACATGTATATCCTTGTAGTTATAAATTTCACATTGAATCCTGAATACAAGAATATAAACGTTTATACAAAATGTTCTTTAAGGCATCCTTATCTTCTTCTTCTTTCTTATGAGGCAGCACGATATACAAATGTCTTTATGTCTTTAGGTAGAGCTGAAATTATTTATTATAAGTTGCTTATATTTCAAACTATTTTACTTCAATCATTAATGGAAAATAAAGTTTTACTTAGAACGGTGCCCATGTTTAGATAAATCACAAATAACCAGATTTACTAACTCCAAATATTCACATCTGTTTGTTTATTTATTCGTTTTTTTTTCGGTTTGTTTTGGTAAATTTTTCTAAAGACTTTACTTCATTGATTAGATAAAGTCTTCCTAAAATTTTGTACTTCGCCATTCACGTGTTGCATAACCGAAGGCACAAACTCAATCCTTGGACATGTGTAGACCTAACGGGGAAAATTCTCGACAGTATTACATTGTGGTAAAGGGTGATTTATTTTTCATTGTATTTAGATATTTCAACATCTTAAATATCCGGTCATTAAGACGAATAAAAGTAACACAATGCCACCATGAAGCGACGTCATTTTTGATTCAGTGAATGATGGACCCGCCTTGCTATTCACGTGCCTGTTACACCTATGTTCCGAACAGCATTGGACACAGCGGCGATATAACGGGTTAGACATCTCACAAGCAATGTCATCTACCTCGGTGTTGGGACAATGTTCAGAGAAACAGATCCTTGATATATTAACGAGGTCAGTTCCAAACCCGTTGTCGTATATTACAGTCTGGGGGAAAAAAAGAGAAAAAAATGATTTCATGATAATAAAGAAATGCAATCGTGTCAGAACGATATGCGTGCAATGACCGTCTTTCTACGTGTCAAACGAAAGAGCATTCTCTCAGACTATCCAGAGCTATTTGTACGAAGTCTGTAGCTTCTGTGATACTGGAGATAGGTAGGGCGAAAGACAGGCCTCAAAACGGTCCGAAACGGACAAAATGGCGCCTGGACGGGTGTGCATGAGTGATTCCGGAGAACGAAGATTACAGTGACCTTGATGGGATGCTAGCGACTACGCCTACGAAGTTTGAAAGAAATTGGGATAGGGAAAGAACCTAGAAAGGGCTCGCAAGCCCTGCGTGCAAAACCAATGGGATTTGGGTGCATGATGAACACGTGATGACGCGTGCTGTGGCACTAACGGCCGTCCATACTAACATAATCATGCAGAGTATAACATGACGTCTAACATGGCCCCCTTGACGAATTTTAAAAATCCAGCTTCCAGAGGCCCTGCGTTTGGCAACCCAGAACATGCTTGCAAAATTTCAAGGAAAAAAAAGGACGGTAGGGGGCGAAAAGCAGTCTGAAAAAATGACGTCATAGCCGATACGTGTTATAACTTGGCGGAAACTCAGCAGAATTCGTATAGTGACCCTTGTTCAAACGCAATTTACTCAAATATTTCTGTGATAACATATAACGTGTTTGGTATCATTCGAAAGGCCACTTCATTGCGGTCAATTTGACACCATCTGCGCGCAATGTACTGCACGCATTAAACGCGCTATTACGTAATAGTAAATTCATCATTTTTGGCGATAACTTTGCGCTGACGTCATCAAAATTTACCAAACTTGGCAGACAGTTGTTATGTATATGGATACATGTGTCTGCTAACTTTCATTGACGTAGGTATAAGCATCGTAATTTTAGAGCAAGTTGAAGTTATTTCGCAATTTTCTTGAAAACTGCATTTTTGGAGAGCATTTTTCGCAAAGTCGGTCAGCGTTAGGTTATATAATTTTGTATATTGCTGGAAAGGGCATATGTTCAAGTATCTAAATCCAAAAAAGGGTACGGGTTTGCCAAGACACAATAGAGATACGGCCACAGAAACAAAGCCAATTCCCAGAACTTTAGAGGGCGCTATTTATTTTTTTCATAGCCATTGGAGCGTGAAATTTAGCATGGCTATGTGAAAATATGAGATAAAGGTACTGTAAGAAAATGAGATGAAACGGAATTGGTATAAGTAAGTTATGTCAATTTTAGATTTTTAGGGGTCCATTTTTCAAGAATTTGAGAGATTATTGACGGAGTCGGTTTCGGATTTGAATTTCGAGTACGAATATGGCATTTTGAAGGGCAGGTTATACGTCGCAGATGAAAGAACATCTCTTAGACTATCCAGAGGAATTTGTTAGAAGTTTTTAGGAGATAAGAAGGAAGAAAGAAAGGCCTTAAAATGGACCAGAAACGGACAAAATGGCGCCTGGACGGTTATGCATGAGTGATTTCGAAAATCGAAGAATGTAGTGACCTTGATGAGATGCTAGAGACTATGCATATGAAATTTGAAAGGAAAAGGGCACGAGGAAAGCACCTAACTAGGAATAACAAGCACTATGTGCAAAACGAATGGGATTTTTGGACGATAACAAGGATAAGGAGAAGAATATTAATGGGGCAGAATGTGAACGAAAACAAGGCAATGACGAAGGTCGTCATTGCAAAGAAGAAGAAGAAGAAGTAAGAATATTAATAAGAAGAATGTGAACGAAAACAAAGCAATGACGAAGATCGTCATTGCAATAACGGTTCTAGGAAACGTATCTTCTGGACAACCACCACCCCGGATAACCACCCCTAGGATAACCACTCTCTAGGACCACTACCCCTAGGACAAATACTCCCTAGGGCAACCACCTTTTAGGACGACTACCCGTGGACAATTACCCCCGGACAACTACCCCTCAGACAACTACCCCTTGACAACTATCCTAGGTGGTAGTTGTCCGGGGGTAGTTGTCCGGGGGTAGTTGTCCGGGGATAGTTGTCCTAGGGGAAGTTGTCTGAGGGGTAGTTGTCCGGGGTTTTTTGTTCTAGGGGGTAGTTTTCCTAGGGGGTAGTTGTCTTGGGGGAGTTGTCCGGGTGGAGTTGTCCGGGGTAGTCCTCCTAGAGGATGGTTGCCCTAGGGGATATGTGTCCTTGGAGGTAGTTGTCCTAGAGGGTGGTTATCGTACGGGTGGTTATCCGGGGGTGGATGTCCAGGATGTAGGTGTCCGGATACGAATAATAATAATACCATGATAACAACACACTTTAGTTCCCTTTTTTCGCTTCTCTGCACGGTCGGTCCTTTGCCGCACGTGCAATTTTGCACAAAACAATAGGCACCAATTAATTGACGAAAGAATTGTTTTCGTGCAATTTACGCACTTCTCGTCTTGATTAGCTCCATGGCAATTCTTTCAACACCGGTATGGATATACATTGCACTGGAAACTGTTAAATAACATCGAATCCTTTGGTTTATAAATCTATCCCGTGATAAGAAAAATGGGGCACAAGGAGGTTAATTGCGTGGAGAGAGAGAGAGAGAGGAAAAGGGTGAAAGGTAGGCTAACATACTATTTTTGTTTAGTGAAATGTTTTATTTCTCCAAACAGAAGAAGTACAAATCAAAACAAAGTAAATACACGTTACATACTTCAGAAGTTAGATCAGTTACAGGCCAAAAACTAAATTTGTACATTTTCTTTTTCATCAAACTCGAATCTCTTGTTCGATTATCAACTTTCCAGTTAAATACAAAATCTATCGAATAAGTAAAAATATCGACACTTTGTGGTAACAATGTCGCGCAAGTATGTATACTACATCTAAATAAAAAACAATGATTTATATCGTATATACATATTATCCTGCTGTCCAAATGTGAGGTGACTTACAACTTACCCCACATATTTCATTAGGTGCACACGTAATAACGGGCGATGAGTCGTTCTGCATGCCATAACAATCAGACATCTTCAATGTGGCATCACACGTGAAACAGGAGAGCGCCATCTGCGGGTTGGTAGGTTAAGGGTTAGGAAGAATTATATCAACGAGGCAAGAAATCAAGCATTATATATAATACATTACAATTGTCAAGTTTGCTTGTATGTCCGGCAAGAAGGTGAAAAGGATTGGATTATACTTCAAGCCCTTCAGATTTGGCTTAACACCAAGTTTATTCAAGCCATAAGAGCAGTTTGTAAAAACGTCTAAAAACAATGGCACTAGTTTCCTGCGCAGTATTTTGTTTTGTATTTTGTTATTTTGTTTTTCTTCTTCTTCTTCTTCTTCTTCTTCTTCTTCTTCTTCTTCTTCTTCGTTCTTCCTCTTCTAAGTTCTTGTGTTCCTTCTCTTCGTTTTCTTGCTTGTTTTTTTCTTTTCATCTGAGGGTTTGGGAGTGAAGAGTTACCCCGCAACGCTCCTGGTGAAAGCTCACTTCCGGGTGCCCACTAAAAAGTAGTCGGTAGTGGAAAGCCTATTATTACTGTATTACACTGTCTTCTTGCCAAAAGTAGAATAACAACAAAAACAAAAACTACAACAACAACAACGAAAATCATTTTAAAATCTTCACATATCTATCATACCACTGATGATGAATGGTGCATTGTGGGAGTATACATCATGTCTGATGACATCATAATCGGTCGTGGTTGTGTGGTGCGATGGGTCATACCACTTGTGTTCATCATGGTCGTCATACTATCTGAAAGATACAATTCATTTTCATTTAATCAACTCAATAATAACATTATGATTGATAATGACAGCATAACTGAACTAAAATGAAGAAAAAATGATAATTATTCTTCCGAGAAAGAAATGTGAAAAGGCACTGACATAGAGGAGTACCAATCGAGATAGGCTATGAGGTAGTAAATCAGAAAACAACATGACTTTGACTCAACATTAATCATTCGTTCAAATTATGGGTATCTTCTTGCGTTTATTTTCAACCGTATTGGTACGAATAATATATAATCAATGGCATGGCATGGGATAATCCACTGAGCATCAGGGTGGGGTGAGGGGTGAGGGGTAAGGATGGCAGATTCCGTCTTACTAGGTCGATGAAATGTGAATTATCACGGCGATAGGGTAGCGGTGGGGACTTTGGAGATTTTCTTTCTCCCCTAGCCCTCTCTCTCTCTCTCTCTCTTTTTTGCCGTTCGATTGGGGAGGGGGGATATGTGCTCCCGTACCCCTCTAACTACGCCACTTTTTACATTAACTCAATAGATCTTTTTTTTTGCTTTGCCAAACCAGGAACGCAAATCTTAGCCAATGATCGTAAGATTGATTTTTGCGATTGATTGCATTGATCACCACTTGCAAAATTCAATGGTAGGATCATATGCTAAGCCTTGTGTTACAGGGCCGTAATCCAAAGAAAAATGTTACTTTACCGTTCATGTGTTCTTTAGGCGCCTCGGACATCATCCCCGTAGTCATATTCGTGGTCATCGTTGGTGACATCGATGGTTTCATATCCATCTTCGTTTGCGATGTATGGTCTGTTCCCATGTCTGTCACCATCTCATGCATCATCATATCCGTCGTCATCATGTGATGTCCATCCATGGTAGTCATTTCGGAAATAATGTGGTCATCGTTCGTGGTCTTCTCAGCTGCCCTCATCATCGTCGTCATCATTGGATCGTCGTCGCTCGTCATTTTCGATGTCGACATCATGTGATGATCATCGGTTTTCATCGTCATTGTCGTCAGCATCTTATCGTCGTCGCTCATCATTTCCGATGTCGACATCATGTGTTGACCATCGGTTGTCATCATCATTGTCGTCATCATATTATCGTCGTCCCTCGTCATTTCCGATGTCGAAATCATGTGTTGATCATCAGTTGTCATCGTAATTGTAGTCATCATCTTATCGTCATCGCTCGTCATTTCCGATGTCGACATCATGTGTTGATCATCAGTTGTCATCGTCATTGTCGTTATCATCTTATGGTCGTCGCTCATCATTTTCGATGTCGAAATCATGTGTTGATCATCGGTTGTCATCGTCATTGTCGTCATCATGTTATCGTCGTCGCTCATCATTTTCGATGTCGACATCATGTGTTGCTCATCGGTGGTCATCATCACTGTTGTCATCATGTTATCGTCGTCTCTCATCTTTGTCGATGTCGACATCATGTGTTGCTCACGGGTGGCCATCGTGTCTGTCGCCATCATGTGGTCGTTGTCAGTCATCATCATCGATGTCGTCATCTCCTGGTCATTACCCGTATGCATCAAATCAGTCGTTATCATTTTATTGGCTAGATGACAAAATAAAGAAAGAAACGATTAAACAATAACAAAGTAAGCAGACATATTATGATATTTTGTAGCACATTCATATTTTGGCAGATAGAAGGTAGCATGAGACGAGACGGCATGTGGACTTTTCAAAATTTTAGACATTTAATTTAACAAAGGTACAATAATTAAAGTCATTTGACGAAGAAAAAAACAACGAAATGACGATATTAAGGCAAACCGTGAAAAAAAAACATCAACAGCAAAATACACCTCTGACTGCTGAAATGAGGGTAACATACAACTGTATATACTCAGGGGCGGCCGAGCGACTTCCAAAGTGGTGGGGGGTGGATGCACCGAGAAAAAGGGCACCTACAAAGGGAAATCTCAAAGTGAAAATATACAATTCTTTAGACATTGGTATATATATACCCCTACATTGTGATTACAATCATTATCAGGGATGATTTCAATATTTGTTTCACTTTATGCACCAAATAAGATGTAGCTTAAGCATCATACTTTGCAGTTTGGTGTGATGTTCTTAAAATCTATTTGCGAGCGAGCGAAGCGAGTGAGGACAATTTTTAAGATTTGTGAGGTCGCAGTGCGAAAAATTACATCTTATAAAGAGGAAAAAACCCAATCCTGATGGGGTTATAAGCACATTCACATAACGGAAGACTGAAAAGACCTTTGATAAGTAACATAAGTATATCATCTATAGATGCGTGAGAGCGTAGCGAGCGAGCTTTGGGGGAAATTGCTCTTAGTCGCTTGAAATTAGGGGCGCGTTTAATGATGAGAGGAAAAGGGGACACTTATCAGAAAAGAAAAGGAGCATGTGTCAAAGTACAAAGAGTAATTATCAGAGGTGAAAATGGGGCACTTCTTACACCCTCAAAAACAGGCACTCACCAGGGATGAAAAAAAGTCAGTCATGAGAATAGGAAATGGGCATTAGTCGACGGAAAAGGGGCCCCCATCAGATTTTGATAGGGCATTTATAAGAGGTGAAAGGGGGATAGGTCCCTTATTAGAAAGGAAAAATGGACACGTACCATTGTTAAAAGGGAAATTATCAGAGGTGAAAAGAGGCATTTATCGCACCTGAAAAGGGGCAATGACCAGATATGAAAAGGGGAACTTATGTAAATGGAAAAAGGGCACTAATAATAAAGGAAAATGTGCATTAGTTGAAAGAAAATGGGCACCGATCAGATTTTAAAGGGGGCATTTATTAGAGGTGAAGGGGCCACTTATCTGAAGTGAAAAGGAGTATTTTCTCGTACTTGAAAAGGGTCATTTACAAGAGAAGGGGCACTTATGAGAATGGGAAGGGGCTCTTTTTTAATGGGGCACTTATCATTAGGAAAAGGGGCACTTATTAGAAAGGAAAAGGGGCACATGTGAAAATATAAGGTGCGCTTATCCGAGTAAAAATGGGGGTAGTTATTAAAAGGGAAAGGGGCACTTCTTACAAAGGGCACAAAGGGACACTTGTCAAAGTAAAAGAGGCACCTCTCAGACTTGAATAGGGCAATTATCAAAAGTGAAGGGGGCACTTATCAAAAGTGAAAAGAGGCACTTCTCGTACCTGAAAAGGAGCACTTACTAGAGATTAAAAAGGGCACATATGAGAATGGAAAATGGACACTTAGTGCAATAAAAAATGGGAAGTAAAAGGGGCACCATTCCTATGTAAAAAGGGGCATTTCTTACAAAGTTAAAGGGGCACCTTTTCTATGTAAAAAGGGGCACTTTTCGGGTGGGAGGGCACTGTGCCCACCCCCCTGCCCCCCCCCCCCGGGAGGGCCGCCTCTGTATATACTTACTCTGTTGAGCAGTGCAACTCATTGGATCCAGACAGATACAGGCTAACAGGGCTGCAAGAGAGAGAGAGAGAGAGATAGAGAGACGGATAAGTGAGAGAAAGAGAGAGAGAGAGGAGAGAAAGGCGAAAAAATAGGGGATGGGGATGAGAGAGAACACATTCCCAGTCAAAAGACTTAACATACTACTTCATTTGATTTCATTTCATTCGTCAAGTACATTTGTAATAACATCCTTGTAATGAAACACGTGAGAGAAAAAAATAACATAATTAAACCTTTACAAGATAACCCATGAACGCTGGTAATTCGTTTATTTGCATTGCGCTATTATTTTGCCAATATGACGGTGCATTAATGGGTATTCCTATAACTGGCTAAATACGGGTAGGCTTGATTATTTCCAGAAATCTTAAGTTTGGAGTGGATAAACACATTCCACCAAAATACATGGTATGTGCAATTAATGAAAAATTAGACAATTATCATCGTCATTACAAATCCTTGTAGCTTTTATTATGACTTTCATTGTTTTCAACGAGGATGCTTGCCAGATGTATTTTTGCCTATTCTTTTGAATAGAATGATTTTATCGGCCATAAATGATGCATGATCTTTTTCACAGAATATAAGAACATAACATAATAAAATCAATCGGGGTCATTATACATTGGAATATAATGATAATAGTGATTTTGAGTGACAGAACTAGCCTCTTGGGGCTTTTATTAGGACTTATTTTGTGTAAATGATAAACTGAATGTTATCGGCCATTGTAATTAAATTACCATATTATGATAGCAGGCTATAGTTATAAACGAATAGTTGCTTGGATCGAGTACCATGCATGCCTTCTCCCCCCGGCCGCGATTTGTTTTCCCAAACAGGTTTGCTAGTACTAATATTTCCGGTCTTCTGATTGGCTGATGTGTTTTACGTCATTAGCAATGACGTAACCGTTAGGGTTAGGGTTAGGTTAGGTTAGGGTTATAATAATCATGCAAACCCATCTTGCCTCGACCCACTGCAATCTTAGAGTCGTGGGTTCGAATCCCAATAATTATTCCGTCCTATTTTTTGCCTTTATAAATAGTGAGGCAAAGCAATGTATAATCAAAGTCTAATTCTTTGTGACCTCTTTCCAAGCTGCTAATGACGTAAAACATATCAGCCAACCAGCAGACCGGAAATACAAACCTGTTTGGGAAAAAGAATTTCGCCCCGGCCCCCACCAACAGTCGAAATAAGCTCCTTGGACACTTTTTAGAAATACTGGGTAAATGGATGCAGCATGGGAGAACTCATTTTGATCGAACAACGTTTGAGCACTCTAAATCAAACATTTTGATCAATAGTACTTCTGATCATTCTTGGTCAAATTGAACAATGATTAGACTAAATATTCTAAAATTTAGGTATGAAAAAGCGCTGTATGTTGGTTGGACGTATTGCCATTAAGTGAGCCATTCATACTAAGTTTTTATTAAACAGCGTCAGGTTGTGTAGTTATGACGTATTGTACACTTACCAGAGATGAATACATATGCCAAGATTAAGCTGGGCGAATAGCTGCATAGCAGTGAGTGCTCCATAATGATGCCCTACAAGAATTAATCAAACAGAAGGATTATCATGGACTGATCAAAATACAAACCTCAGAGGCTCAGATGTACTTTTGTATTTCTTCCAGTTGAGTTATTTCAAACACACACGCACAACACGATAGCATCCACTTTCGAAAGATCAACCTCAGGCAATTTAAATATCCTTGTGCATCACCGATAGAAACGTGCAAACATGACAATGATGTGGTACATAATTCAAACATGATTTATATGGGACTTACAGTAGGGAATTGAAATTGCCCTTAGGTTGTTTTTTGAAATAGTTCCGATCGTGTTATAATATTTTACATAAATACTATAATCGGGTCATAAGTCCAAATGGGTAACATTTCAATTAGGAGAAAACAAATATTAAAGAACAACATTGACAACAACAAAAATGATGATGCACTCATTTAACTATATCATATTTGTAATTTCTAATGGTCTCTGTCCAATACTCTTTCATGAAATCTCCTTCACAAAGAAATTGTTTACACTTATAAACAAGAAACAAATGACGAAAGCTTCTTAAATTGATTATGTTATACGAACGACAATTGTAATACAAATTATTCAGAAGCTCAACTGAAAATTTAATTACAAATTAATTGCTTTGACTCTGTCTATTACTCTTCCAGTACTCCGTCGTTTTTTACGAAATCTCCTTCACACATAAAGTGTTCTCAAATAAGCGAGAAACTAAAGACGAAATTTACTAGGATGGTAAATTGATAATCATGATTAGGGCATACATGTATATGAACAACCACTGTCAGAACAATAATTCAGAAGCACTACTGTAAACTCAGATGACATTAATCGAGAGAGTCAAAACACTATCCATGTATCCATGTATCCATGTATCCATGTATAAAGTGATATGGTGATTTCACACCATCAATTTGTCTTGTAGATGAGTCAGTAGAATGAAGTAACACAGTAAAAAATCAGAAGTAAACACTCTTTAAATTTGATATTTGAAGTCTGAGTTTTTTTCTCTCACGTCATCATCATTACGCACGGATGATTCGCTATGTGTTCAACTTAAACGGGTGAGGCGGCTACACTGTGGAACAAATTGTTGGCATGGTAACACAAGATTAAGTTTCCTCATACCGGTCTCAGTGCTATGAAAGAGTAGACATTTTGTAAAAGACTTTGTAGTTCTTCATCTCTCATGTATGCATATACTTCTATCATGAACCTGACACGCTGATAAACACCGCCATGCTAGACTCTTCATGCATTATGCAATCCACACATAGCAATGCATTGTTGAATTTCCCTTGTTAAACACAAGACATGTCGTTGTTTGACTAAAACAATGAAGTTTTTTATATCATCGTAAAGTCTGAAAAAAACACATTGCAGAGTTTCAATTTAAGTCGAGTTGAATTTAAGGGGACGGTCTTTAGTTCTAGATTTAATTCAGGGGACACATCTATTGATCTATAAGCGTAAAAGGAGCAGTCGAAAACACGCTTTTTAATATGCCGAAATAATGTCATATCCCCCCTCCCCTCTTCCTTTATTTCTTTTTCGGCCAACCATCTGTTATTTAATCATACTTATTTGATATGTCATATGTCATGAAAGCAAGACAAATTTGTAAACAAAATCTAGACAACACGGTAACTAACATAATTGTGTAATTTCATTATGTTAACCTCTTTACTGCATGCACAATTGACATCATTGTCATTTTTTCGTTGCAATTGATCCATAGAATGTGTTTTTACGGTACAAAAAAATTACATTTCAGATAGCATGGAATTGGTGCCCCTCCTCATTTTCAAGAAATCTATACGATATGCTACAATGATGAGATAGAGTTGTACTTGATTGAACTAGTAGTTACTATTTGTTATTACGACATGGTCTTGATCATAGTTTGATTCTCTAACCAGCCTGATAGAACTGAACAAATTGGTTAACGTATAATGAAAATAAAAACGAATATTACAGTAAAAATAGTAACTTCATTCATACTAACTGTGGTATTGATGATAAGGGAAAGTTTTAGATTGAAATTATGATTTAGTCGAATAATGTAAAAAGCTCTCCATTCTATTAAATGCCATCATTTAATAATACTCCACCTAAAAACGGTTTGAACTGATTTTCAACATAGATTTTTTTACAAATGTAATTCTACATTTGACATCAACTCTCTTGTATGCTGTATAGCTTTGTACTAATGTCGATTGTGAGTGGAGCATAATAAAACAAGTGCTATGTACATGTACATGTACAACCTTTCATAAGACTGATAAAACAGATGAAATAAATAATAATGATGAGCACATAAACTAGCATGTGTCGCTTTTTGTTTATTCACCCTGTACATTTTCCTTGTAAAACGAATCGCGACAAGAAGACTTTAGCTCATGTTCATCAAAATGACAAATCTATTGCATTCCAATACTCACTTACAAATTATCATCACCACCATGGTTATCATTTTAGATGCCTACCTGTATGCCAGCTAATGATCACCAGTAAATGGATGCCGTCTTAGGTTGCACGACCTTGTGAGCGCACAGCCTCCGATTGAGATGCTCTTTCTTCTTGCTATGTTCCCAAGATGCTGATTGCCTCTCCTCCTTAGCTCGCTCAACACTGCTATAACAGAGAGCATGCTGTGCCGATGTATACGGCTGCTGAGAAGGAGAGGCAGAGACGGTTGCTAGGCAACGCATCGTTGACGTTTACCTGATTAAGCAGCGAGACGTCTCGAAGATGTCTAGTATTCTAGATAAGGTTTGACGAGGTTTGAAGTAAACTGGGCACGATGAGATAAATCAAGATTTGAATACTAAACATGCTAAATATGCATTTACTGCATCAAGTTGTAGGCATGCGATGGTTAAAAAAAAAGGGGGGGGGGAATCATCGTTTGTTTTTTTCGTTCTCTTATTCATCTTTTTCTCTCTTCCTGTCATTCCTTCGTGCTCTCTCTCTCCTTCTCTCCCCTCGCTCTTTCTTCCCTTCTCTTCCTATCTTTCCCCTTCTTTCCTTCTTTTTTCGACCAGCTTAGGTTCGAAGTTGAAATTAAGTTAAAACGTTTGGATACACGGATGGGTTTGGAAAGAAAAATATAGTCAATGAGAGAGTAATAGAGAGATAGAGAGAGGGGGGGGGAGAAAGAGAGAGAAAGAGAGAGAGGGAGAAGGAGAGAGAGAATGTGTGTGTGTGTGTGAGAGAGAGAGAGAGAGAGACGGGGAGAGTGTGTGAGAGAGAGAATGAGAGAGAGTGTGTGTGTGTGAGAGAGAGAGAGAGTGCATGTGTGTGTGAGAGAGGGAGAGAGTGAGAGAGAGAGAGTGAGAGAGAGAGAGAGAGAGACGGGGAGAGAGTGTGTGTGTGTGAGAGAGAGAGAGAGTGCATGTGTGTGAGAGAGAGGGAGAGAGGGAGAGAGAGAGTGTGTGTGTGAGAGAGAGAGAGAGAGAAGAGAGAGAGAGAGAGAGAGAGGGAAAGAGAGGGGGAAGAGAGAGAGAGAGAGAGGGAGAAGAGAGAGAATGTGTGTGTGTGTGTGTGAGAGAGAGAGAGAGACGGGGAGAGAGTGTGTGAGAGAGAGAATGAGAGAGAGTGTGTGTGTGTGTGAGAGAGAGAGAGAGAGTGCATGTGTGTGTGAGAGAGGGAGAGAGTGAGAGAGAGAGAGTGTGTGTGTGAGAGAGAGAGAGAGAGAGAGAGGGAGAGACGGGGAGAGAGTGTGTGTGTGTGAGAGAGAGAGAGTGCATGTGTGTGAGAGAGAGGGAGAGAGGGAGAGAGAGAGAGTATGTGAGAGAGAGAGAGAGAGAGAAAGAGAGAGAGAGAGAGAGAGAGAGAGAGAGAGAGAGAGAGAGAGAGAGAATGAGAAGGGGAGAGAGAGAGAGAGAGAGGGTCGAGGCCAAGGATAAAGCGTTGTATTCAAGATGATTGAACGTGCACATATTGTCATGTTTACTAGCCTATGTTACCTCATTTTATACGCTGTAATCTTCTACATGTAAATTTCATCTTCTTTTTATTTCATGGAATTCAGCCTTGAACCGTTGTCTATTTGTTTATATAAGTTATTTGAGTTTGATAATTGTGAAATTATTAGCAAAAACAATAATTTCACAGTCAGTATACTACTGTAGATCTGATTCTTAATTCCCACGATACACTTGATTTGCTTAATTCCATGCAAACTTTACTATGGCAATCGCAAGATCGCACAGCATGACTACACATTTTCAAGCACAAACACTCTATTCATGCTGAACATCCAAAATACAACTTGTAATTGTTGTCCTGACAATATCAATGCCAATACCGAGCCTGATATGAAAAGAATTTACAAAGTAACGCATATACAAGGTAACAAAACATGTAAATATATTCGATAGATAGGTAGTATTACAACAGTAAAAACGATTTTATGCAAGTCATTAACTACAAATGATGCTAACAATAATCTACAATAATGAGGACAAAACCTTAGAAGCATTATGCTTGTGATTAAGGTTCCCTTTACATAATACGTTTGTTACATAATAAATAAAACAAAAAACAAAAGAAGAACAAAAACGGGTGTGTAGTGCAGCCAACCAACAAGTGATGGTAATAACGGTAGTCTCCATCATGATGACCTTCTTAAGCATTCTCATACTGAAGAAGAAGTTTACGTTTCAAGTTATATTTAAAAGTACTTAAATTGGGCAGCTGTTTGAGCGACATGTCCAAGGAGTTCCAGTACACAGGATCAGTATAAATCAAAGTTTGTTTTCTTAGTAAAGTTCTCAGTTTGTGTAAATGAAAAAAAGAAGACTGCTGTGTTGGATAATTATGAAATTATTGATTCTTTTGGAATGTCGAAGTTACAGTTACAGTTACAATTGTTCCCCTGCTATATATTTCTTACCAAATATAATTTTAATAATCCTCTCAGCTATGATTTTTTCCTCGATGTTAAGTAAAGGTTATGTTATTGATTTTAAAAGTCTTTCCAACTAAAGCTTGGTGCAAGATACATGTACTACTTCACCTGGTACGTCACATTTTCAAGAAAATGGCTGCGCGCCTGTCACGCTAAAAGGCATCACATCATGCCAAGAACATCTTCGTTTAAACATCTCTTGTACATTTTCATAAGAAATATTGTACAACAAAGGGCAGGAACAATGACATCTCATGTTTCAGAATACCTACACTTAACTTATTCTCTGGGGTGAGGTTTCCTTTAATCACTAAGCACAGATATTGGGAAAAAAAATGTCGTCCCCTTTAACCTGATGTGCGTTTGGGAACCTAATTGTTGAAGCAAATTCAAGCGGAAATTTGAATGACTTATATTGTTATGAGAGAGAGCAAAGAAGCATAGTTATATTAGTTATCAAGTAGAGCCGGCTTGCTTGAAAAGTAAATGGTGGGGGGATCAAAATCATTAATGCTATTCTCTCTTTGTTTGAAATCGTTGAATGATGCGCTTGATTTGCTTAATTCCATGCAAACTTTACTATGGTAATCGCAAGATCGCACTGCACGACTTCACCTTTTCAAGCACAGACACTCTATTCATGCTGAACATCCGGGATACAACTTATAATTGTAAGGCAATGATTTCAACAAACAAAATTCAATTCGGGCTAGTACTGGCGTTAACATAAAGCGATGTCGAGGAATCATTAGCAGAATTATACAGGTATGATGTATACACACAGCTTGTTAAAGGTGATGTTGAGATGACCTTAAAAAAAAATACTCCAGTCCTGCAAAGGCGCGGTTATAAGTCCTTTGCACGAAATTAACTTCATGGTCAACCGACCAACTAGACCGAGAAAACAAATTAATATATGAGGGCAGATAGAACAAAAAATGTCGGTCTGGTTGGCTGTCAAGCTCGTGGGCCTTTGAAAATGAACCCTTAAAACGTTATTTGAACTGTTTCATTAGAAACTTTCAAATGTTAGGTATACATATGCAAGCCTACTAGTCAGCACTGTAAGGGTCATGCCTTTATATAGACTGAAAGGTCACGACCGTCACGAGACTTACAACCTAGTAGATCGACATTCACAAACTTTCACTATACCGACATGCCACGGGATCGTCTGCGCACGAGTCCGACAGCCCAAGGGACCGACAAAACAGAAAAGAGTGAAGTCCCAAAAAGGTCCACGAGACCGGCAGCCCGTAAGACCGACGCCTCCTGACAATGTTCCAAGGGATTCATTATCGATGACACACGAGCCTGACAACCAACCAGACCGGCGTTTAAAGAACAATCTACCTTTATATGTTTCTTTGTTTTTGTCGGTTTCATCTGCTGTTGTGAATTAGTGAATGCAAATTTCTGTTAGCTCGTTTGAGGGAAGGGTATCGATCCTTTTGATGTCAACTGTTTGAATAAGGAAAAACAGATTATCATGTCTCTGCTGCCCTTAATCATTCATGCTATTCTCTCTTTGTTTGAAAACGTTCAATGAAATAAGAAATGAATTATCTTCGATTCAAATTTTAATTATTCAAATGATAAATACGCACCACATTCTTTTCTTTATAAGAAGGAGGTAACTTGAACTTGATAATTTCCGTGTATATAATACCTTTTGGATACTAACAGCATAATCTAGACTTCTTTAGTCGGCCTTTCTAAAACGTCATTTTTTTAAAGTATGTTAACCGGAAGTGTCTTTTCTTTAAGGGCACCTTCAATAATATATTCATAATATATTTTAAGCAGTACCTCAAAGCAGAAGGCGCTTAAGAAAAAAGAAAATAGTAACCAAATTGCCGATTTGGGATTTGCATGGCTTTAGTGAATTCACATTTCAAATACTCACAACTTTCTAACTTTTGCGCCGATTGATGTCAAAATTTCGCCATTCCGTTTCTCTTTTTTTCTCCACTTTCATAAAAATTAAATTACTTCAAAGGATTGATTGCCCTTTAAAGATACTATGTCCCTTTTGCAGCCAACATCAAATTCTGTAGAACTTTGCAGGAATTATGGATATGTCATGTATGTCCTATCTGTGAAATTTAAACGTTAGCAGTGTCCTGATATTCAAATTATGCAAGGAAACCCGTTTACTTGCTAGACTTCACTGTCAGACACTATTGAGTGACTGACTGGCTTTTTTCATCTTTGTTAATAACATACATAAAATGAGCTGTAAAGGGTACATGAGCATTTGTCTACATCAATAACCCACTTCTTATAATGGCCAAAATTAAACTGATTGAATCTTTGCGCAGCATAAAACGTACGACCATTGGGTACAATGGTCTGAAAAATCAGACTATTACTTACTGGCTCTATAGCTCCAAAGTCGATTCCACAACTAATAGTCGTTATTTTCCCACTTAAAGACATTTTCAAGCCCCCTTTTTCTTAGGCCTGTTAGGGAAGGTCAAAATTAGTATTGTCTTTCAAATGCCGTTGGAATTTAACCTTTTCATTTTTGGGCCTGCAAATAGGACATAGGACCTTTGAGGGTCAGGAAATCACATTGAACGCAAAGGAGATGAGACCCGGGAAGCAGTGTGTGTTTCATATGATGAACAAAATACAAAATACATTCATAAATTTCAAGCCTTTAAAGTTGATACTTATAGGAAATAAAATCAAATAAAAATAGTTTATTTTATAATTGAATGAGTTATTAAAGCAATTTATGCAGCTAACATGCCATGAAAGTGTGCAGTTTTGTGTTTTATGAAAATCAAATTTCACTAAATTGACTCTATCCTGACCTACGAAATCGCCTAAGGGAAAGTGGCTTTGTGAGTGACGTCAGAGCCGGGATATGCTTCACGCAGCTATAGAGATGCGATCTACACACAAATGTTCATAGAGTCGATGTCAGTTCCACTCTCTCAAAACGATTGAAATATTGCCTGAATGGTCAATATCTGGCATACAGTTGTCCTCTCCCGTCCTGAAACATATCCTAATGTCAATATTCATGTCATTATTGGCATTGAAAAAGTGACAATATCCGTAAAATAACTGTTTACAACTCAACTTTTTCACCGGCTTTAGCTTGCCAGCTGAGCTGTATGTACACCTAGTCAACCTAGCTGTGTTTCAAAACAAATATAGCTTTAGTATAGAATCATGTTCCGAGGTGGAATTTCCTTTGACATAACAATAATGTTTCTACTCCATTTTCATTTGTTGATAACTATAATTACATAGAATATTGTATTTCTCGTTTTGGTTGTTTTAGTTTCGTTTGGTAAGGGTTTCGTCTATCGCGACTGAAATGCAAGCGTATAGTACTGTGTGTGTGCGGTGTGCAGTGCAGTCACGTTTACGTGTGTTTTGATGTGCGCGCAGGTAATGTAAATCCGCCAGCGATACTAAATTCAATCAGCGATCAGCCGTGTAGGTAATGCGGCTGCCAAGAGCCGCACTACTCGCAGATGAATCGTAACAACAGCAGAATCGCCTCGATTTTCCAGCTAATCTAGCCATGATACGATCGACTAAATGAAATATTCTTTGATTTGTTTGAATTTTATTTTATTCATAATAATGATTAAATCAATACTAACTGTTTTTTTCCATAGTGGAAGAGGTGAAGTCTCCGACTGATATGTCAAAGTGAAACTACATATGGTGGTAAAAATCGTCGGCACCCAAATCCCCATTATGCAGGCTCGCTGTACAACAAAGCCGCGGACACAGCCATAGTTTCACCTTCTTTTTCCCCATTTTTCAACGTTTTTATTTCACAAATAATACATTTCTTACAATATCAAGATGGAAATATTAATGAGAAGTAACTTACAAACGATGTTGTATTATAATTTATTCTATAGTAAGGGTAAAATAACACATTAGTTGAAGCTGTGTTTTCAGCCTTATAATGTTATACATGCATTCTACTAGATACCCGGAAGTGGCACACTAGCCACGCCTCCCTTCTCCTACGTCACAGCTAAAGGCCGTTTCGGATGACAATAGGGCAAATTTGTCCCAGAGAATAGGGTGATTGTTTTCACCCTAATTTCGCTTTTTCGGAAGTGTTTTATTGTTAAAATGTCATCCAAGCTTATTGTGTGGCTTATAAGCTTTCTGTAGATATGAATATCTTCATATTTAGGGCTCTTCTATGAATATCAACTTTAACATACATAAACGTTTATAGATCAAAGATAATTGAAGTCATTTTTCCCATCAACGAATGTGTTTGGCCACCCACTTAGCTTCCAAAGAACATTCATCATGAAATTGTGGAACCACCGATAGCGTGTGTGTACGGTAGCGTGAACATTCACCACACATATGTGTGTTGATAGTTCAATGGTATTTATTTGACATTGCCATTGATAATAGAATAGAAAAGTTTCACCCTTATGCTATATTTATCATTTTCAAAACTCTTTCAAGGTGTGTAATTCCCCATTTTTTGCGAGTCGATCGGAAAGTGGGTGCGTACAATTCAGTAGCGGTTTAGGTTCAGTTGCAGCAGGTGTACGTGTAGGTGGGTGTGTGCATGTTGGGAACTTCTTTGGACGGTAAATGAGCTACCAACTCAGCGTGTAGGTTCAAAAGAAAGAGTCAAAACCATCCGTCTGTTCTGCTGTATTCTTCCGTACGATGGTATGTATTTTTACTCCTGGGGAAAGATAGGGAAGGAGTTGCCAATATTTTGTTGTAAACTCTGAGCAAAACAGTCTTATTAAGATTTGGTTAGTACATACCTGTTTCATTACCAGCAAGGAAATCGGAAAAGCAGTCGAGAGTTTTTTAAACACCTCATGCTATATAGTTATGTACCCTACCATAGTGATGGAAACGGTCTTTTTATGCAAAATGAAACGGGGGAGATTGAATGAAAAGGACAGAGAAAAAGAAGAAGACGGTGAAGGAGAAGACAGAGGAGAAGGAGAAGAAGAAGACAAAAAACGGAGGAGAAGAAAAAGAAGAAGGAGAAGGAAAAGGAGAAGGATAAGAAGAAGAATAAGGACAAGAAGAAGAAGAATACTGAGAAGAACAAGAAGAAGAAGGAGAAAGAGAAGGCGAAGCAGAAGAGGACGGAGAAGGAGAAGAAGAAGAAGGAGAAGATGGAGAAGAGGAAGAAGAAGTAGAAGAAGAAGAAGACTGAGAAGTAGAAGAAGACGGAGAAGAAGAAGAAGAAGTAGTAAAAGAAGAAGAAGAAGAAGATTGAGAAGAAGAAGAAGAAGACGGAGAAGAAGAAGAAGAAGGAAAAGAAGAAGAAATAGAAGGAGAAAAAGAAGAGGAACAAACAAATACAAGACATTGACGGAGGACGTCGATGCAAAGAAGAACAAGAACAAGACGTAAAGGGATAAATAAATTTCAAATCGGACATTTTTGTTTGGATTTTACCCTATGCTCAATCATGTTAGTATTGGAATTGCGCGGGGGCTACTGATTCCCAGAAATAAATTTGGATCACCCCCAACCCGGGAAACCTAGATACACTTCTTCGACTACTTACATGGTCTTAATTGGAGTGACTATGACCAATTCAAGACGTCAATATTCGTGTTTAATATCGCGGAAACGGGCACAAGGCATAATTGTGACACCATTTTATTTAATTTTTTTTCCTTTTTCTTTTCTTTCTTCTTATTTTCGCATTATTGTAATGCATTCATGCAGAGGGGACCATTTTACAAGATTCACTAATTCTGCAATGCCGAGTAAGATGAACTTCACTTTAGGTTGTGTAATTCTGTGTTTGCTGGCATCACAGGCTGTTGCACAAGGTATGCATATGAAACGTCTCATGTTTGTTAACAACATTTGTTAATGTATACACCCTCATAACAAAATTATGTTATCGAGGGGGCGCTGTGGCTCAGTGGGATAGCAGTGGTCTCATAACCGGGAGGTCCCGGGTTCGAAACCAAGTCAATGCGCTCGTGCCCATTTCCAAGTCCCTCGGTCCCATGCATGTCTGCTTACCTACAAGCATATTAGCATTTATTTAGCAGTCAGGTTATCCTTTTATTCTGAATATGAAGAGTTTCATTACAAAAGGAGCTAAATCCACTTTGGGTACTTCTGAGTCAATCCCCTTTTTGTTATTTCTCAACTTCTCCTTCATGTTGTTGTATATGTTAAAGGTGTCACCCCGAACCACTTATATATGATAAGAAATAATCAGCCAGTTATTTCTGATTTTTACTAAATTTTTAGATTTTTGTTTCTAGTGGATTTAGCTCCTTTTGGAATGAAACTGTGATATGTTGTTTACTTTTTTCATTTTTTTTAAAAGTTGTGATTTCACTATTATTATTTAAAAGAAAGGTTTGCTACTAAATATGAATAAATTTCAGTGACTTAATTGAAGACAAAAAAAAAAATCATTTATACACACATTATCCTATTATGCAACCTGTTAACTTTCGAGAATATTCTCTCTCACCATTTTTTTCACCGCAAAGAACACTTCGTTCAGGCCTTAAATAAATGTAACAATTATACAAAAATATTACGATTCAAAGTTTTAATTCGAGAACCAATAATCATCATGACTCAAAGAGTAAAAAGCACTATCAAAGTTTAAACAAAATCAAAACTGATTTTTACTAAATTTTTAGATTTTTTTTTCTAGTGGATTTAGCTCCTTTTGGAATGAAACTGTGATATGTTGTTTACTTTTTTCATTTTTTTTTAAAGTTGTGATTTCACTATTATTATTTAAAAGAGAGGTTTGCTACTAAATATGTATAAATTTCAGTGACTTGATTGAAGACAAAAAAAAAAAATCATTTATACACACATTATCCTATTATGCAACCTGTTAACTTTCGAGAATATTCTCTCTCACTATTTTTTTCACCGCAAAGAACACTTCGTTCAGGCCTTAAATAAATGTAACAATTATACAAAAATATTACGATTCAAAGTTTTAATTCGAGAACCAATAATCATCATGACTCAAAGAGTAGAAAGCACTATCAAAGTTTAAACAAAATCAGAACTGCTTTGAGAGTGGATATACAGTGACCGCTTTTCTCTTCTTCTAAAATGAATAAATTAATTTCAGTTGCACCAGGCAAGTATACAACAACATATGCATAAAGTTTCCTATACAATCAATGTTGCAACCTTCTTTTATATTGTAATTATGTGCTTGGTACCTTTAAGTTCAAACCTGCAATTAAAAGTCATGTCATACTTGATGTCACAATACACGGAGAGGTTTCATGTAGTCATTTTACAAATCTAATTACAGGGGTTAAACTTCAGATAAAAATGAACTGAAATAATAGTTCAACATAAATTACAACAACACAATGGGGTACTTAAGTACATCACGTAGATACAAAGTCAATGGAACCCAGATACTTGTCATTATGGATTGACTGATATTGATGCTGCACCTGAAGTATTGTATACTATCGATCCTTTTTTTCTAAAATCAAGTAAGGAAATCCATCGTGAATATGAGGTCAAGATATCCGATTTGAGTTACAGGGTATACAGTACAAGTCAAAATCACCAAAGCTCAACATGCAATTAAAAATAAATAAAATTAGAATATATATAGCGTAAAGAGATTTTGTGAATTTGTGGAGACTTGATTGAATAAATTGTTAAATTATGATATTTGTGTTTGATGATGATCAGAAGGATAAATAAACAGCCATGATTGTAACGGTTTCGAAATATATGACGTTATCAAGATATCTATGACTAAATACCACTGTTTATAAAACCAGAATGGGGTACACTTTAGTATAACACTACAGTCAATGGGGGAAAACAGTCTCGCATTTCAGTCTGGTTATTTAGATGTTTCTTCCTGTTATGAAGCACATAATGATGCTTTTGAGGTGCATTTTTCAGGGATTCATTTTTCTTTACACGATATTATCTTAGCTTCTGTATTATTTTTCGGAGCAATGACGATCACAAGCAGAACTGTTAAATCTTTGAAGCAGAGAGCCATGTGTGTGTACTTGTGTGTACATTATGCCTGGAAACAAAGCCAAGCCAGAATAAAGGGTGTGTGTTCTATACTGCGCTCTGATATTGGTCAATTGGATTTAGCTCCTTTTGGAATGAAACCGATTCGGAGTTAGCTCCTTTTGGAATGAAACATATATTGTACCTAAAAATTGTCATACTTCCTGGTAAAATTTTAGAATGTTATTTAGTACCTTTTGTTCTCACGTAGGAAATCATTATTTTCAGACAAAAAAAACAAAACAATTTGGATAAATTATGGATTAAGCTCCTTTTGGAATCAAGCTCTTCATATGTACGTAATTATGTTTTCATTTTGTAATGCATTTACACAAGACGAACTACCATAATACGTGGACAAAAAATAGGTGAAATATACGATAATGATGATGATGATGATTCACAGCATTTGTATGGCGTCATATATCTGTTTCAAAGACATTCAAAGGCGCGAGCTCCTCCAATAAAGTTATCATTTAAATGTCTGAAGGAAGATGTGAGTCTTGAGTGAAGCTTTGAAGTTGTCCAGGTTGTCAATTTTGCGAAGAAATGATGGGAGGGAGTTCCACAGGCGAGGAGCAATATAGGAAAATGCCCGGTCTCCATATCCCTTGATATTGAGTTATGGACATCTGGAGAGTTAGGCTAGATGAGCGAAGACCAGGGCGAAGATGACGCCGCTCATTTAAATATGACACATATCCTGGGGCCTGACCATGAATTGCCTTAAATGTAAGCAGCAGGACCTTGAATTTAATTCTGTTCTTGACAGGAAGCCAATGCAGCTCAGCCAGGACAGGAGAAATGTGATCATGAAGTCTGTTCAAAGTTGCAGAAGTAAGGCCATCTAGAATACTGTTACAGAAATCAAGCCTTGAGGAAATAAGTGAATGGATAAGGCTTTCTGTTGCCGTCCTCGTAAGCAATGGTCTAATAGCTAAAATGTTACGAAGCTGGACGTAAACAGTGTGACATACCTGAGAAATGTGCCTGTCCATTTTCATGGACTGATCGAAGTAGACCCTAAGGTTACGGGCGCTTACCGTATGAGAGACAGACAAATTGCCAACTTGGAGGTCCATGGAGCTGATCTTTCCTCTCATGTTTGGTGAAGAAATGATGAGGTATTCGGTCTTGTCATCATTGAGTTTCATGAAATTCTTCACCATCCATTGTCGGATATAAGGCACGAGGTCATCCTTGCAGCTATGGCCTTTTCAACAGTTGCCACTCTTGGATCAAATGTCACATACATTTGAGTGTCATTTGCGTAGAAGTGGACTTGAAGACCATGTTGACGTGCTACGTTTCCAAGAGGGGCAGTGTACAACGTGAAGAGTATCGGTCCGAGGACGGAACCCTGCGGAACGCTGTTGGTCAAGGAAACCTCCTCCGTCACAGTTCCATTGATGTTCACAGCCTGTCGTCTGCAGTGAAGATGTGACCTGAACCATTCAAGGGCAGTGTCATCGACCCTGAAGTCCCGTTGCAGCCTCTGGAGAAGGACTATGTGATCAATTGTATCGAATGCAGCAGATAGGTCCAAAAGAATTCCCATAGCTGCTTTCTTGTTGACGACTGCCCTCAAGATGTCATTAGATATTTTCAGAAGAGCAGTCTCCACGCTGTGAAGCCTCTTATACGCAGACTGCATGGTCTCATGAAGGTCATAGTCCTGAAGGTGTGATGTCAGTCGTTTGGCGACTACTTTCTCGAGGACTTTGGCGAGGAAAGGCAAGTTAGATATAAGCCGATAACTGCTCATATCATCACGATCTGGGGGTGACTTCTTCAGTACAGTAACACGAGCCAGTAACAAGTTTCAGTTCTTCCGGAAACTTCCCTTCCTGACGAGAATCATTGACTATCTTTGAGATAAGCATGACCATCAAGTCATCATTTTCCTTCACAACTGGGGTAGGAATCGGATCCAGAGAGCATGACTTAGCAGGACTCTATGTACCTCTAGCGGACTTGTGGGCGTGAGTGTAGTCAGACGCTCACTGCAAGAGGAGGTTACATCGTTGTCTAACTCTACTCCATCGTAAATGTGTTTATATGTATGTGCAGAAAGGTAGTAGGTTTGTTAAATCGTCCAAAAACAATGTTATGGTGTGCACTAGTTGGAGATTGGGGTAATAGACAACCGCTTACGACATGGAAGCCCACTAAGTCGCAAACTTCGAGACTGAAAGCCATAGAGACCGATCAGCCATGGGACCAACAAAACAGAAAAAAAGAAAATAGTGTTTTAATAATAATAATAATAATAATAATAATAATAAATTTATATAGCGCAGCTTTTATACAAAATATATTCAGCTGCGCTGGTTCAGAGCTCCTTTTTACTAAATTTCACAAAATAGAATCTCTCAATTAAACAAATATGTTTTTAATTTGGATTTGAAGACATTGAAGACATTTCTCGGGTAAAAAAAAATAGCACTACCCCCCGTCCGCTTCTTCACCGGCTGGCTGAGTCACCGCTAAATATTTTCTCACATATTGGGCCCCCTCTCTGGCCCCCTCCCTTGCCGCCGGCTGGATCCGCCCCTGACCCTAACCCTAACCCTAAATTCAAAACAATATAATTAATTAAACTAATGACTAATCATTAAACCTTTTGTTTTTTGGGAGGCCTCTGCCTGGAAATGTTTGTAGAGGGCAGTACTTCTTTTGTTCAATCTTTAGCAGGACACGAAAATGTCCTGCTAATGACCGTGTCTACTTAATGACTCATTTTTTCACTACATATGTCCGTCTAATGACTTCGTAAGGTAAATATATGTATATGTAAACTATGTATATGTATATGTATACGTATATGCACCTTCATATTAATGAGTTTTTTCTTCATAAACTAAAGGAAGATACAAATTACAGGTTAATTCATTCTTTAATAGCTATAATTGTAATACAAGAAGTTCATTAACAATTCTCCTCTTTTCAAATCACTAGAGGTTAAATTATTAGAGAAGGAATAGATTCACATCTTGTAATCGAGTTTCCAATTTTTGTTGATGTGATATTGATATTCGTATCACTAGAAATGCAAAGAACCTCATATCTCGATTTTGAGCTCCCCTTCCCCTCCTTCCCCTGAACATTTTTAGATCTGTTCGTTCGATCATTCCGATGTTTCTGCTGTTATTGAAAGCAAGTTGTTCTCAGACAGCACTAGGCATAACGTATTCAAAAGTGGTAGAGGTAAATCAATACTTATAAAGTAATATGATGCTATCTACTTTGGATAGGGATGGGGGGACAGCTATATAAATATTTATCTCGCCCCTTCATTGGTCCAACAGAGGAATCACATGCATCAGTCAGGAACAATGTCAACGGTGAATTGCCGTTTGGTCTACACCCAGTTCGTCTACTTCCCAATTAGTCTATTCCCATATGGTCTACACTCAGCCCGTCTAATGTCTACATGGCCTCATAATCATTTCGTCTACTTATCATTTGTTCTAATTACCACATGGGCCTTTTTTCTTTGTTCAAAAGATATTTTATTTGGTACTCAAGACAATATAACACAGTTGTGACATGATTGATACAAAGCATTAATGCAAAGCATTCTACGGCATTTGTAAAATGTAACAAGGAAATTAATATTGGATTTTCAGGGTTTGTATTAATAAGATTAGTCCACTGCCTGAACCGTTTCCGCCTGCCACTCCCCGTGCCGAGAGCGCAGCCCGGTAGACACAAGGATCCACTGCACCGCGCTCCAAACACTGAAAGGGGAAAGAAAACACAAAAGACGGAAACCGACAAGGCAGTGGACCATGCTTAAAATACGAAGTAGTGCGGAAGGAAAGAAAAGGAACATTTCATGAATGACAAAAAACATGAACAAACTTCGTTTGAATTTGCTAATAAGTTCTTATTTACCGTATTAGCGAGTGAACCCCACTTCTGGACATGCACATTAACCTTTCTACGTCTTTTTGCTATGTATAACTCTTCGTTGTATGATCTTGATAAAACACTTTTAAATAAAAAATAAACTAGGAAATGTGCTATTAAATTTGGTTTTATATATATATATATATATACATTTCTTAGCTATAACTAAAATGTGATTTTTATATGAATTTTGTTCGTACATTTTTCTAATGCCCCTCTTATCACCGTCTCATTTTTCATCGAGGAAAGAGAAATCAATGTTTTAAAGAAACTACTTTACATCATTTCAAAATATTTGTATGAATTCACAGGTCCACATAATGTGTTCGACTGTTATATATTTAGAGCATCCGAACGAGCAAAAAATATAGCTATAGTTCAGTGCCAAAATATTATTTAATAGTTTGAACTGAAATTCGCTTGTTTTTGTATCTATTGAAGTTTGAACTTTAAGTTGACGCGCTTTGCATATATCTTGTTGGGACATACCAAATTTATTTTGCAATCGAAAAGTACTTACGGGTCTTTCATATTTTTCATCTTTTAAAGTCTTGTAAAAATGTCTTCTCTTAAAGTGAACTGGTAACATTGTTGAAGGTTGATGAAAAAAAAAACTGCAAAATTTTTGTATGAAATGTTACTTATTATATTCCTTCTACTGTACTTACCCTCTAACAAGCAAACATTCCTATTTTTTTCTCAAACCACAAAGATATTTTAATATGGTTTTCTTTGAAGGCGTCAATGTGTAACTCCCTCTAACAGTAATTTTCCCCACCGATTTTTGAAGTACCCTAAGCATTTTCCATGAAAAAAGACATAAAACAGGCTTTTAAAAATTGGTCATCACTTAAATGTTTGGAATGGTATATAGAGCCAATTCATTTTTTTTTGCGTTTTACATTCACCTTAATTTTAATTTAATTATAATAATATAGTTGGGAGAATTAACGAATCGATAAGATCAGTTTTCCCTATGTTTATCATTAATAATGGTCTGTTTTCACTCAAAATTTCAGATTAGCTTTTATTGTACATCTAGCATTGAAGTCACTACCTTAGCACCATTTTTTCTCATCTGAACAATGTTACTAAGTCCATTTAAGAACCGGTATCAGTCGAATACATTCAGGAATAATGATTTTTCTATTTTACTTCTTCTTAAAATTCTTCATTGAACATTTCTATATCAAAATATTTACGCTTTTAACAGGACTATAGATACATTAAATTCTGAAATAATCATTGAGGTCAGTATCAAATTCGTTATTCAATGACTGGAAGGTTTAACAAAGACCTTGAGGAGTAATTATTTGATGAAGCAAGTATTTACCTTTCTCGAACATTTTTTTTATAGAAAATGTCTTTGTTATCAATTTTGATATTACAATTATTCCATATGATCTGTGTTCTAAAGGGTTGGTCTGTTAGTATTGTTATCGAAAGCCATTTCCCTCAGAGTAATCTTTAAAATGCAGGCCCTTTTAAGACAGCTTAAGTCATACCAATCTATAAAAAAGATGACCCCTCTTATATGTCGAATTATCGACCGATATCCATATTACCAAGCTTTTCTAAAATCCTTGAACGAATTGTTTACAACAGATTATAAAATTTTAAAATTCAAAATGACTCGCTGAACCCAGATCAGTTTGGTTTCAGGAAGTTCCATTCAACTGACTTAGCACTACTCCAACTATTTGATAGAGTATCAAATGCCTTGGCTGAACATAAACATGTCACTAGTAATATTATTCCAACATATTGCTAATTGTCATTCCTACCCAACCAGGCACTCCACTGACTATCACCTATTTAACGCCAAAACCGCCTTAGCTCAAAATTCAATTAGACATTCTGACCCTGATACCTAGAATGCACTACCCCCTGAAATGAAAAAAAAAAGATGAATACAATGCTATCCTTTGAAAGAGCGGTGAAAACGTTTCTTTGCATAATAATAATTGCTCATTATCTTTAAATCCACCATCAAAATTGCTTTCCTTCAATCTTCATAATTTCTCCTGGTACGCCCGTCATTACAAAACTCGATAATTTTCAGTACTCTTACTGTTTCTGCTTCCATTCATTGAAACGTTGATTATAACCTTCCATGACCTGGTATGAATAAACGTATGAATAAAGAGTGGCCTACTTGGGATTTTGACTAAACATGGTTTTGTATACAAACATTTCAAGGCTCCGACTCGCAGGCCCAGGTTTACAGTTTTTACATACCAGCTCGCTGATCTCACATTCTTATGGTTATTGTCCAGAAACCTCGCGAGTCTTCTCATTCTATAATATATCCCAAGTTGGCCACCCAATAGTCAAATGTGCATCTTTTTTTTAAATCCCCATATATCAAATTAAAATCAATCTACCACATAAATCTATGAATCTTGATGTACACCCCCTCCTTCTATTTTTACTATTTTCTCTCTCTTTTTTCCCTTTTACCAATATTCTTTTCTCCATATTTGTATTATTATGTATCCATTGAGGGTAGTCATGCTATCAAGCTTTGATTGCTTTGTCAACCCTCCTGTTTGATGTTTTCGATTAGTTACAGCCAACCTTACTATGTTTTACATATACTCTTTTGTCATGTATAAAATGCTCAATGATTTGTTTGTTATATATTTGGAAAACTGCAGAAGAAAAAAAAATCAAACAGAAATAAATAAATCCAAACAAATCAAATCAATGTTCAAAGAAATATTGTTTACTTCATAATTGCTGTTAAACAAGAAGAGTCCACCATATTTATTAACATAGTAATTAAAGACATGGTACCAAACGTACGTGTTTCCAGGCCTAATGTTGTTGATCCAAAGTAGTTGTTGCGAGTCTACACATGATTTAACGTATATCATTTTAAAACCTCCATTATTTAATTTTTGTATCATGACGTTTCGTCTAACTCGATCTCGTCCATTTCAGAGGTAATCGTTAAATGTTTTTTCTATCTCCTTTAATATTTGTCGGGTATGTCAATTGAAGAAAAAATATGTAAATTTAGAAATTAAAAATGTTTTTAGAATTTGTATCTTCCCAAACAAAGTTAGTTTTCATGATTTCCATAAGTTAAAAAGCTGTTTATTAAAGTCCGGATATAAGTTCACGTAATTTATCATCTTTCAAAAGAGTTTCTTTATATCCAACAAATGTTCCTTAAAGTTTGATAGTATAAACTACGTTCACCTGTTGATTTATATCTTGTTCAATTGGTTTAGGGTTTTTATCTTTTTGGTGTCCAACTTTTAAGATCTCTATCTTTTCTGTATTGCATTTGAGACATGAGCATTTATGAAACTTTTCAATTATAACAAATAGGTTACTAATAGATCGATTGGAAACTAGGTAGAACTAGTTGATCACGGGTTTAAACTGACTACAGACTGGCTTGGAATGCCTGGAAATGGCAAATTTACCCGATCTGAACTGGATATGAACTGACTGTGGACGGGGTACAGACGAGATCAACTGTTTATGAACGAACTAGGATCGTATTATTGACATTATTTCCACATTCTACCCCGACTACAACCCATTTTACGATTTTCTAGGACGGTTGCAGAACGTGGTGAATACTAGTTTGGTGTGATGGGGGCTTTAAGCCCCCATCACACCAAACTAGTTCTCACTACGTTCTCGAAAATGTTGCCAAACGGGCTCAAACTGTGTGCGAACGGAGTTGAACGTAGTAGCAACTGTTTACGATCTGTTTAAAGACTTCATGGACGGGCTCGGACTGGACTAATGTCTATAATACGATCCTAGTTCGTTCATAAACAGTCCACAATACGTCCAACTCGTCTGTACCCCGTCCACAGTCAGTTCATATCACGTTCAGAACGGGTAAATTTGCCATGTCCAAGCAGTCCAAGCCCGTCCGTAGTCAGTTTAAACCCGTTATTACCTATATAACTCGTTCCCAATACGTCGAAACCATTCTTACTAGTTCATAACTTGTTCTGACTAGTTTATAACCCAACCAACCCGTTCAGAGACAGCTCAACTCGTCCTCATCTCGTTCTTAGTGCGTTCCTACCGTGCGTGTGCAATCCCGTCCTGTCTCGAGGGATATAAAAACCCAGCGCGTTCTTGCTAATTGATGCTCGACCACGTCAGGTTGTAACACGTTCCTAGTATAATCGAAGTACGGCAATTCCGTTCGTAGTACGTCCATCTCGTTTTAAGTACGTTTTCACTCCGTCTAATTGCAGGACGGGAAAATTTTGAACAGGCTCAAAGTTCTAGAGCACTCTTCCCGTCCAAGCTAGTCCGAGCCCGTCCATGAAGTTCCTAAAAAGGTCGTAAACAGTTGCTACTACGTTCACTCCGTTCGCACACAGTTTGAGCCCGTTTGGCAACATCTTCCAGAACGTAGTGAGAATTAGTGTGTTGAGATGGAGGCTTCTCTTGAATGTCTTCATCTGCAAAGCTTGAAGCGTTGAAGTTGAACAGGAATGAGGAATGGCGAGAACGCGCTGGGTTTTTATAGCCCCCGAGCCAAGACGGGATTGCACACACGCTCTAAGAGCGCGTTCGAACGCACTAAGAACGTGACGTGGATGAGTTGAACTGTCTTTAAACGGGGTGGTCGGGTTACAAACTAGTTTGAACAAGTGGCGAACTAGTTAAAATGGGTTTAGTCGTATTGGGAACGAGGTAGAACTAGTTGATAATGAGTTTAAACTGACTACGGACTGGCTTGGACTGACTGGAAATGGCAAATTAACCCGATCTGAACTTGATATGAACTGACTGTGGACGGGGTACAGACGAGAAGGTCGTATTGAGGACTGTTTATGAACGAACTAGGATCGTATTATAGACATTATTTCCACATTCTGCCCCGACCACAACCCGTTTTACGATTTTCTAGGACGGTTCCAGAACGTAGTGAGAACTAGTTTGGTGTGATGGGGGCTTTAGGAAGCAAACTTAACCGACCTTAGTTTCTATTCTCCCATCGCCTCCTTTTACTTACCTATCCATAACCATTTTATATGTATCCTTTTTTTCTCACTTATATTAAAGATTTCACAACTAGCCTGATCCCAACTGAAGCACCTAGTACCGGTAAGTATCTGTAAAATGACTTGGACCATGACATTTTTTAAAATAAGATTGTCTGGGTTGTGGCGTCATAATATTTATCTTGTTAATATGAAGTTCAAGTGTTTCGAACGACACAACTTTTTTTTCCTCCAATTGTAATCCATAAATGAATAATCTCTAAATGTGACAATCACTAATAGTCGTGATATCAGGGGACCATTATTCAATCTGTACATCAAGAGATTTTTGGATGAGATAAATGGATAAAAGACTTATGTTGTACGGGAGGCATTTCAGGGAATCGCCCTTTGATGTAGTCAGGTTGTCGAAAGTGGCATCTGAATGCGAATAAGACGTCGGATTTTTTCAACTAAATTAGGATCATATTTGCCCAAAGAGAATATCACACTATGATTGCATCCAATAATCAGACGTTGATCGTCGTCTTCTTCTCCTTGTTCTTCTCCTTTTTAGGGTGGTAAAAATATTTTTGGAATACTACCCCCAGCCCAGTATTTTTTGCAAAATCCCACTGCGTACGTGTTGAAAAAAATTCCATGCTTGTATTTCTTCCACAGTTCGTCTCGTGAATGGTAACGGAGCACACGAAGGAAGGGTAGAAATATTCTACCTCGGATCTTGGGGGACCGTCTGTGACGACTCTTGGAGCATATATGACGCACGTGTGGTCTGCAGAAGTCTAGGCTATCAGGATGCCCTCAGTGCCCCACATTCTGCTCGCTTCGGTCAGGGCAGTGGTCCTATTTGGATGGACAACGTCGGTTGCTCGGGCAATGAGTCACACATTTTCGACTGCCCGCATAACGGTTTCGAAAACCACAACTGCTACCATGAGGAAGATGCCAGTGTCGTCTGCTTACATGATCGTAAATACATTGTTTGTTTTTCGATTTTGTTTTCCTTTTCAATACTGGCACTGCCCCTGAAGCCCTCTGCACACTCTGCGCTACGCCACTCCGCCAAAAGACGCCAGTTTATCAATTTATCAAGATTCACGGTACGCGGCGAACAGAAATCCTCCTCAATATAAAGACGGCTCTGCACTACTTGCCACCTATATTTTCTGTACGCATTGATTTGTTTCTGTAGATTGATACGCCAGTTTTCCATCGAAAGTCTAATTTCGGACAGAGCCGAGAATTCTAGACCAATGCATGCACATCATTCTGATACGATTGCACTTCTAGTCGCATTGACGACTTATCGTCAATGTCTTGTTTCCGTTCGCGTTCTGCAATCTTATTCTGAATCTTTGTCGTCTTCTTGATCCTTTGCCAAAAATCCCTTTCGTTTTGCACGCACTGCTTGTTATTCCTATCTAGGTCATAGTTTCTAGTATCCCATCAAGGACATTGAACTCTTCGTCTTTCGAAATCAGTCTTTCGTCTAGGCGCGATTTTGTCTAGGCGCGATTTTGTCTTCTCAGGCCGTTTTTGAAGCCTTTCTTTCGGCCTGCTTTTCTCCACTTTCCGAGATGCTACACACTTCTAACAAATTGATCTGGATAGTCCGACAGAGGCTCTTTCCTTTGCCATGCCAGAATCTCTTCATTTTCCGACATCACTCATGCGTGACCGTTAAGGCGCCAATTTGTCCGTATCTGGTCCGTTTTAAGGCTTTTCTATCTTCCTTCGTATCTCCACTATCGTTCATGCTACAGACTTCTATCAAATTCCTCTCAATAGTCTAAGAGATGTTCTTTCATCTGCGACGCGTAAACTGCCTATCAAAAATGCCATCGTCGTACTCGAAATACAAATCCGAAATCGACTCCGTCAAAAACCTCAAAAATTCTTTAAAAATTGACCCCTAAAAAACGTAAATTTCCATTCCTTTCTCAAAACCAATTTTGTTTTGCCTCAAATTTTTACAATATGTTAATCGTATTATAGCACATAACTCTGTCGAATTTCATTCCCCATTAGTCATGGATGATATAGATGGCGCCCTCTAAAGTTCTGAAAATGGTTTTCTTTCTGTGGCCGTAGCCCTGTCGTGTCTGGCTAAAACCGTAGCCTTTTTGGAGTAAGATACTTCAAGATATGTATTTCAAACCAAAACAATAATAAAATTAAAAAACGCTATCACTTACCGACATGAACAAAATTGCATTCCAAATTTGCAGTTTTCAAGAAAATTGCGAAATAACTTAAACTTGCTCTGACATGTCGATCAGTAGACCAACGTCAATTGAACTTGGCAGACATATGTATCCATACACGTGACAACTGTCTGCCAAGTTTGATAACATTTGATGACGTCAGCGCAAAGTTATCGTCCAAAATGTTGAATTTACTATGCATTACGTAACAGCCCGTTTAATGCTTGCAATACATTGCGCGCCGATGACCTTAGTTGGTATCAAACTGACTGCATTAAAATGATACCAAGTACGATATATGTTATCGCAGAAAGTTTTGAGTAAATCACATTTGAACAAGGGTTACTATTCGAATTCCGCTGAGTTTCCGCATAATACGTGCATTCACGGTTGTTTCACCGCAAAGCATGCCGGGACAGCTAGTACGGCAGAAGATTTTCACCTTCGCCGCGATCAGCTGTTCCATTGCCAACAACGGGATTTTTATCCTGTCGAATCAACATGACATCATAATCTTGTACAGGATGCGTTATTATGCAGTGATTTTATTTCATTCCAGTATCATTTGTACAGGGTAGACGCCATTTAATGCCCGGGGTGATAACATTAGTATGGACGGCCATTTGTGACATGGCACGCTTCAAGTCGTGTTCTTCATTCACCGAAATCCTATTCGTTTTGCACGCAGGGCTTGTAAGCCCTATCTATGTCCCTTCTATATCCCGATTCCAAGCAGTAACAAATTGATATCTATGGACTCATGATAAATTCATTAAACAGTTGATTCCGCTCGGTTGATTCGATTGTCGGATTATTTAGCAGAGAGAGATAGAAGTGAGTATTCTCATGACTAACAACCTTGTATTATTATTCTTATTGGTTAACTGTCTCTGCAATGGTTTTAGAACAATATTTGATGACAAAAGACGGCACTCTGGTACTTCTTTTTAAAAGTAGCGTCATAAAGCAATTACATGGAAGATAAACGATTATCAGTACCGGGTCTAATAATTTAAAGAAAACTGAATTTGAACCCGGGCCATACTCTCTCTCTCTCTTGTCGTTGCCTTCCTTTTCCCTCGCTTACTTTCTTCTTACCACGGAGAATGTAAAGTATTTGTGTATGCCTCAATCATAGATAATATAATCACTAATATCGTTGAAATAATTATTCTCCTTTCCCTTCTTCTTTATCTTCTTCTTCGTAGTAGTAGTTGGCATAAATTCAAGTTATTACTCTTGTTTGTCTAGGACCATCGGGTATAATAATCTGACTAGGTGCTAAAAGGTAGGTGATGGACGTATTAAGCGCTGGGCCATTATAATGAAAACGAATCAAGAAATATTGGAATTCTAGGGAATATTACAATTTGTCAACAACATTAAACAAATAGTAAGCATCTAATAACTTCAGATGTCTGTTTTATTATTGTAAAAATTTGAGCCATTTCAAGTAACCAACTTCTTGTTGTTGTATTTTTGCATTACTTCAAAATGCCGTCAAAGGTTACAAAAAAAAATCGTGCTACTGGGTTCCCGCACAATTATAATACGTCTTGGCTATGACTTTTTTTTTTTAAGAACGCCATTCGCCTACTTTTTGTTCTTTTATTTCCCTGAAATTTTCCAAGCATATTCTAGGTGGCCAAACGCAGGGCACCTCGAAGCCAGATTTGGAAAATCTGTCGAAATTATAAATTATTCTAACAACTTCTAACAATTCATCTGGATAGTCCAAGATAGGCTCTTTCGTCTGTCACGTAAACACATGGGCGTCAGTGCATGTTCTCGTTCTAATACGATTGCAGTTCTAGTTTTTAGATACTAGACTTATACTTAATACGTTGCCGTTCTAAATTCAAGAAATATTTATTATTATTTTCCCACATTCTGTCCAATCTGCTTTCGATCGAATAATTATGCCATCCGTTAACTTATTATAATATTAATCTAATTTTTGTTTAGCCTATATTGTCTTTGTTCCTTACATTCATATTTTTCACCTAATCGTTCCAAATCCTCTAATGCCTTTTCTAAACCATTACGTTTTTACCTTTTAGTTTGTGCTTTAATTTTACTAAACCTTTAAGAGAAGCGACGTATCTCTAATTTTAAATAGTTTCACTTTGTTATAAGGTTAACGTAATTCGCCTCATTCTTCCACTCTAAACAATTCTTCTTTAGGTTATCAGAAAATATATTTCCTGAGCATAGTGATAAATTAAAGTTCAAATACCCTTTTCCAAATTTTCTGTTCTTTATTTCTTAATAAAATTGCAGAGTGATCAGTCGATACAGGAATTAATATCACATTTGATACGTAATCATGTTGAGCGAATAAGATAAAACCAGTAATCAAGTCTACTTTGACCAGATAAATCACGTTTACGCCATGTATATTGTTTTACTTGTGGGTTGTAAAAACGCCAAACATCGCATAACTCAAACTGGTTTAACAAGGAAGTTTATTCTTGTTTGCTTCCTTGAAGTGACTGATAATTTATTTTTTTCTCCAAATCTTTCAAGGACAAGGTTTAAAGATACATTGAAGTCCCCACCAGCAATGAAAATAGACTCGTGTGTACCATCAAAATTATTAAAAATTACTCCTAACTCGGACCAGATTGCTTTTGTTCTCTAATGATATTGGGTGCATAAATATTTGCCAAAGTAAAAACTTGATCATAAGCCTTTATCTTAAAGATAATATATCTACCATTTTGATAAATGTTCAATTCTAGCTGTTCAACATTAAATCCTTTTCGAACAAATATCAGCACTTCTCGGATCTGACATTTTCAAAACAATACAACTTCCTGAGTACTATGTATTTATTGTAAGAATATGATATCAACCTTTTTGTCTTGTTAATTTTTGAACATCTTTTGACGCTTAAAATATTTTTTGAATCCACGCACATTTTGAGATAGAAATTTAACTTTGACATTTGATCCTTCTATAACTACATACAGTGTAAACTCCTAAAATTTGCGAATCTAATCCTTCCTTCCGGTATGTACACATATTTCTTGCTTGTTCGTTTAAAGTCAAAATTAGATCCATTGCATGTCTGCTGCATTATAAAACAATGTACCTTTTTGATCATGAGAGAGCACAAATAATAGATTTGATCTACAAAATATAAAGGCAAAGGAAGAACGAAGAATCCAACTTGGGTTAGAAGTACAGCAAAAGGACAGAAATTTGCACTGCTCTTGGTATAGCTTTTGTAGTAAAATAGTTATAAAAAAAAACAAATCACGAAGTTGGAGTTCCCTTTATAATATTATTGGTGTTATGTCAACGGTATGTTGTACTATGGATGTGTCTGTTAACATATAAGGTTGTCCTCTGACCTGTATTGAACTCTAGACATCGTTCAGGCAAGGAGAGTTTGGGCTGGTCTAATTTCCATTTGTTCTATTCTCCAAAAAGTATACTACTCATTTGGTCTGTCACTCATTTGGTCTAATAGCCAGTCCGTCTAATTCCCGGTTTGTATAATGCCCATTTAGTCTACTATCCATATGGTCTAATTGAGTTAAGTTGAGTTGAGGTTTTATTATCCAAACGTTCAACTACAATATAGCAATAATAACAATAATAAATGCATGTTTAACGGAGGATGGAGAAGAAAAACATTACAATCAATGAAATTCAACAAATTTAACATATTATGCCAGTTTAACACTTCATAAAAAGATTTAAGTCAATTAATGTCTTGAAAACACCGCTGACACTATTAAAACACAATCATTTAAGCAAGCCTCCACGAGCGACTCGAAGCGAGAATGTGAAGGCGATCGTTTTCGGTCAAAGGGCTGTGACGTAAGAGGGAAGACACGATCCGAAAATGCAGTGCGCTCGTCGCAGTTGTAAACATTGGATAATTTACCTTTTCTGTGGATTTCAGCGTATGTTTTTTTATCCCCAGGGGGCGGGGGGTACTCAGATTTGGTATGGACGGGGTGTGCCGCTCAAGTCTCGAAACCCCTACCCAATTTTTAAGGGTCATTTTGGCAGATTTTTCTAGAAATTATAGGCCCATTTTTACAATTTTCGGGTGTTCGCCATGCAAAAACCCGACAATTCTGGAAATTTTGAAAAACGGACTCATGTTTAGTTTGAAGTTTGAAGTTTATTTGTTCCACATTTACATCAAAAACAATTCAAATTCTTTCTTTTACAAGCGTATTACAAAATTACAAAATTACAAAATAATTTAAAGATTTCAAATCAAGTATAATGTACGAAAAATAGGTACGATGTTTCAAAATATATAGATATGACAGGCAAGGTAATACAATGTAAAATGTGGGGAGCCTATTATAGCTTGTATATGAATAGGCTCCCGTACTGAGTAACATAATATAGTAAGTCTGAATTAAAAAGGTATTATAGGAGGTGAAACGGAGTAGTAGACGTATGAGATTCTTAAGACGTACAAGGAGAATGAATTTGAGAACAAATAGAATAAAGATTAAAGAAAATAATATAATAATTAATGATAAGTAGGCGAAGGTGAAGAAGGAGAGGTAGAAAAAGAGAAAGAAGAAGAGGAACAAGAGGCAGAAGAAGAAGAAGAAGAAGCATCTGAGAACTTTTGGAATGGTCAAGCAAGAACAGTACATTGGTATTGCGTAAAAAGACATTTTGTTTCATGACTGACATGACATGCTATTATAAAATGGGTTTAAAAAATGTAGCCAATTAGAAGCGTCGAAATGGATCACGTGTGCGTGCCTTAATTGTTACTTTATGCACGGGAGTGTATTATTGTAATAACAACCGTGCAAAAAAGGTGCAACGAACCATTTTATAGAACAATTAATACACAGGTTTTCGTTCGTGACAATATGGCGATGCGGCGCTATTTTACAATGGCGCAAAATGCACTCGGCTGCGCCTCGCGCATTTTATTGCACCATTGTGAATACCCCCTTACGCTGCATCGCCATAACGCCTGTGTATAATTTGTATACTAGCTACGAGCTTAGCTGCATATGCCCTCCCACCCCCTCCGGCGGCCAGGCTAGGCAAATAGCAGCGACATGACCCTACGGAAAATCGATATTTCACTGACCATCAATACAGGGTAATGCTCAAGTCCCCTTTATTACTTCGATGTATACAGACACATGGTTAACAACATATTATACAATCTACAGTGATTTTATCTGCATGTTATACAGGTATACCTATCCTTTCTTTGTATTTGCAGACTGCTCTTCCAACCCTTGTGAACAGTTTGCATCGTGTGTCCAAGATGATTATGGTTATTTCTGCTATTGTCCTGTATCCTACCCTGGTCAGAACTGCGAATTACAGTCCAATGGTAAGAAATCCGATTTGTTTTTTCTCGAGGGAATGTGATGTACCTAAGGATCTTGGAGCACAGTGGCTCGCATTCCTTGGCGACAGCATATAATCCACACCCTGGAGAAATTATACTGGCTTCTTGTTGACATGGTTGTTAAGCGTATGTTATTCAAACTGTTAATAGTTAAACAATACTATTACTATACTACTATACTACTACTAATAATACTATTAATACAAATAATAACAGTAATACTACTATCAATAATCATCTCTTTGTTCTCTTTGTTTACTTGGGATTTTACCTAGTACCGACCTATCTTTTTCCTGAAAGTCTACCGTCACTACCATAGTTAGTTAACATCATGACTTTCTTTCTTGCATTTACTGAATCTTTGAGGTTAGTAAACCTCCAAGTTTTCATGTGGTATTCGTGAAAAATACCCTATGCACCTTACACACCTTGAGCATGTGAAATGGTGCAATGGGCAAGTGAAAATTGAGTTTTGAGATATGATGAGACGAGAAGCATAGGCTGTTTAATATAATTATAATATATAATTAAGGCTACCCTCAAGATGGAAATAAGGTCTTGTACAATTTAAGCTAAATTTGATCACTTTAAACAATGAAGCACTGAAGCATGAAGCAGAATTTAATATGTGGATTTTAGGATTTTCAGGATTTTAGGATTTTAGAACAAAATAACACATCCGTATGGCCTGAAACACCTTCGGTTCATCAACCCGAAATCGGTAAAAGGGGATTTGACGACACTTTTTTAAAAACCCTGGTGCTCAGTAATCCGAAGAAAAGTCCACCATGAAGCCATACAGCGAGGCTGCTGCTGCAAAGGGCCCGAGCAGCCCGGGGCAATATCATGACATCGCTCGCAGACAAGCCTCAGCTGAACCTCCAGTCACACGTACGCGGGATGGCACTCTAGCATCATCAACGCATTTATCGGGGTCAACAACCTCTCGAATCAACGACGAGGATGAGGTCGAGGCTGTGATCGATAAAGAAGGTCTAGAGGGGGCTATCAAGAAAGCATTGCAGGTTATTCTTTTGGAAGAATCGTTTGTTAAAAATCTGGTCAGCTCCATCAAATCCACTCTCGTGAAAGAAATCGAGTCAGCAGTCTCTGATCAAGTCGAGTTTAACCGATTCGAAAATGTAAATCTTCAGGAGGAGGTTAGCCGCCTGAAAAATAGAGTAGCAGACCTCGAAGCATCATCTGATGAGGCGGGGCAGTAGTCACGACGAAACTGTCTGATTTTCAGCGGTGTCGGTGAATCTGTAAATGAGAATACTGCTGACAAGGTGATGGAAATATGTGAGCAGCATCTTGGTGTCAAGCTGAAATCATCTGATATCGACCGCTCTCATCGCCTAACCAATCATGCTGAGCTGAACAAGGGATCTCCATCTTTATAAGTCCAAGCAGGTGAACCCGCGGCCGCATAACATAATCGTCAAGTTTTCGAATTTCAAAGCCCGAGAAGGAGTATATGGAGCAAGGAGAAAGCTGAAGGGCCTCGAGTCTGCAATCTTCATAAATGAAAACCTAACTAAGAAGAGATCTCAGCTATTCTAGCAAATGAAGAAGAGCAACCACAAGTACGTAGACAGAGTTTGGACACAAGATGGGAGAGTAATGGCTAGGAACAAAACTGGAAAAAGTTGGCCTTAACTAGTGAGATTGACCTCTATAAATTGGACCAACTAATCTTGGACATGAATAACAATTGGTCTGGACACACAGGCAGGAGTAATTAGATGTATTTTGTTTAGAATGTCATTTTAGCTTACATTTTTAAGCGTTTATTTTGTATTACGTTGAAGTACAATTTTTTTGTAACTTAAGAACTACTTAATTGCCTGACTTCTTTGTGTGTGTGTGTGTGTGTGTGTGAGTGTGTGTAAATATATATATTTTTTTCTATTGATAGATACACTTATTCTGTTTGTCCCATAACTTTTTGTAATATTCTCTTTAAAAAAACATTTTCAGTGTGTAATACACGATTATTATTTGTTTAAATTTAATATGTCATTTTTTTGTGTGTACTTATCATTACATATTGTTTCATATCTCATTAGTATGTTTACATGCACCTTATTTGGTAAAGTATTTCAGACTTGCATTTTCCATTTTCTGTTTCCTTCGATGGCTTTTGTACACCCATGGTTTTATGTAGATGCCCATGCCATGGACGACATAGGTATATAGGTATGGATGATGATGAAGATTTAAGCCTAAATACACGTATGACCATAGATTGTAAATATTATCTTCCTCATGATTTTTTAGGGAATTGATCACCTAAAATATAAAGAAATAGAAAATGATTTCTTTCCTACCTTGTCTCGTAGACACACCTGTTGCAACCGACACTTGGGACAAATTATCTCACAAGGTGGATAATAAGTAGTTCAAATATTGCACAGTACCCGTAGAAAGAATATGTAAGACTATGTACAAAGTAATGTCGCTTCTTTGCGGATTAAGTAAGGAAGAAGAAACTCATAATCTCTATAAAGTAATAAGGCCTTAGAACCGAGTAGAGAACAAGCGAAGAAGTAGTACATGAATTAAATGAAGCGGGATTAGCTTTGGTGTAGACTTTAGACTCTCTCTAGAAGACGTGTGCTCTATACGAACAGCTCTGGAGAAGTGATGAATATAGGTGTGGCAAGCAAGCGTCATATACATGCTTTATCAGTGCCTTGTGTGGTTGCACATCCCAACACATAGGGTGAGGAATGTGCTTGCCAGAATAACTGCACATCCCAATACAATAAGGTTTAGAATGTGCTTGCCAGAGAAAGTATGTGTGGCACTCTAATAATGTAACAGGTGTCACTAAAGAAATGAGTGACAATTGAATAAAAGGCCAGACTTGAAGCCATACAATAAAGACAAGACAATAATATTTACAAATGTAAAGTTCTTCTAAGGTCAAGTCACTACGATTTCAATTCCCAATTCTCAACAGATAAAAACTTAATTTCGATTATTTCATACTAATGCACGCAGTCTTGTCAAAAATCATGAATATTTAAATGTACTCCTTTGCAATTAAATGTGATAGGTTTTACTGAAACTTGGTTGAATGCAAACTCGCCTCCCATTTTCAACATCAATGATATTTCACTTATCCGATCCGATAGACTAAATGGTAGAAGAGGTGGAGTTGCAATGTACATGTCTAAATCACTGACATTCAAATTGAGAACAGATTTAACGTTCAAAAGAAATTGTATTGACTCAAAAAGTGTTGAAATTAGTCAAAACATTAAAATAAATATAATAGTATGTACCATCTATCGGCCGCCTTCTACAAACGTCAACATATTTTTAGAATAACTAAACCTTTTGCTCGAGCTCATGAATAGTGAAAATAAAGACGTATATTTGATAAGCGATTTCAATATAGATCTATTGACCACAGACGCTTCCCCATCTAATGCATTTAGTCATATCTTACAAGAATACTCTTTCATTAGCAGCATAAATAAACCAACTAGAATTACACTAAACTCATCAACGTTTATCGATAATATTTTTTCTAATGTCATGACTGAACATATAAATGCTGTTCCTATTTTTTGTTATTCGTTATACAATTCATATGTCACGTGTAGAACCGAAGAATTTATTGTCTCGTAAATTAACGCAGAAAATAAATTATCATTGAACAATAATTTATTGCTGGAAACATGAAATGATGTTCTATCTTGTAATGATACTGCTTATGAATATTCTTGGAATACGTTTTCACTCCACTAGACTATAAACGCAAGTCCAATAGCAGAAAATCCATACATCCCTGGATTACTAAGGCCATTTATTTCTCAGTTAAGAAACGAATCAAGTTGTACAAACGCAGCCTTCGGTATCCTACTAACAAACATGTGTACGAATACAAGCGCTAAAGGAATAACGTGATCATAATAAATGATCAGAGTCATTCTGGGAGAGTCAAGGATAGACAAAACAATTGCTGGCATAGGCCAGAAATAGCGCGCGCCTTTTACAGCTGTTTAAGCGGTGCCTTTGTGGGACAGCGACATGTGAAATTTACCTCTGTAAAGAAACCGAAAATGCGCACAGCCAGTGAATCTACAACGGTGGAGTTATGCGCGCAGTAAGCGTGGGAACGCCGTGTGCAAGATTTTCTCACTTTCGACTTTATCTCCGCTCGGAGAAGTCCTTTTCGAGAAGGCTCTACAATTGAGTATACAGATAAGTCTAAATAACGAGGAAATCCCAGTATATCGAAAGATGGGAAAGCGGAAATCAAGCCAGAGCCGGGTGGCCCGCCAACCAAAGATTGCTAGGCCTAGACAGTCTACAAGATTAAGGCAGTCTAGCAACGACACCACTCAAGACGTACTCGGCACCTCAACTCCCCGGCGGGCGGGGCGGCCAAAACGGGCGAGACACTCGAGCGGTAACCCCAGCAGTGGACGCTCAGCCACTACCAGCATAAACCCGGCTCCGGAGACTGACGGACCACAATACAGTGGAAACGAGACAACTGGAGCGAACCAGTCATCAAGCCAGCCGCCTTCACATGCACAGCCAATGCAAGGTGAGGTAGACGTAGCTATGCAATCACATCTACCAGAAATATCACAATTTAGTGAAACAACAAGACATAGATCTAACAATCTTGAAAGCGAGAGGAAAGCAACTTGGTGGTTTCCTTCCCCTCGATTGTACCAAACACCGGTAGCCTACACGCTGGCTTTCAATTACAAACTACACACAACGAGAGTGACACTAGGCCTAGAGCTAGTCATAATTTGAGGGATAATGAAGCCCATCCTCCCACACGGGCAAGCAGTGTCGGGCAACCGACTCAGTCAGGCGCTACTGCCTGGGATACAAGGGGGGAGCACAGTGGTGCACACACATATAACACAGATCAGTCGCCCTTGTTCCCGGTCACTGATAGACTGGGGACTAAAGTACACCCCAACATGAAGGAAAAAATATGGAGAGGGCAATATGTAGATTTAAACACACTTCTTGAGACACAAAACATAGCAACACAATCAATGCCAGAGGCAGTAGACGAACAAGCCCCTAACCTAGCAATATCTCACGAAGGGGAAGGTTAGTGCTGAAACCCGCTACCTCTAACAAAAATAAAATCGTGTCCATTGAACGGTGGACCGATGCATTTCTTGTATATACCAGTATTTATCTAGAAGCCAATCCAACTCGCTCACATGAGCTTCTGAAATATGGGCAACTAATCCGATCTGCTGCCTCTCGGTACTATGGGTATGGTTGGAGAGACTACGATGTCGAATTTCGACATCGCATGCACAGAAAAGGCGGGTTGTGGTCATCAATAGATGGGGAATTGTGGCTCCTTCACGTAATAGGTGGGGGATCTCCGCGAAAAAAGGCGTTCCCCCAGAACAGATAATGGCAATGGGAAGGTGGCGCAGCTCTGTGTACATGCGTTATATCCGCTAAATATCAGGTGCAACTTAAAATTGATAGGAATAAACGTTATCATAAACATAATAATTATAAGGATAATAATAATGATAACTTTATATACAGCATAATATGTTACGATATCAACGCGCTCCACATAAATTATGCAATTAATTCCCAACAAGGCCACAACATTACATTAATAGAGATCACCATGACAAATTGGAGTTAAATTACTAACGGGCAAACGGGAAAGCAGTAATAATTCTACACAATTATTTAACCTAATTCGTTATAATACAATAAAAAGTTGAACACGACACAAAGTATACAACGTGCAGATCAATTATGTGAAGTGCTCATGTTAATAACCAGAATGGGACTGGAGGATCAACCAGGAGTTACTATCCTGATTAGACTCCCCCAATCATTAATATTGTCGTAACCCCCATCGCTGCTAGGTTTTACATGTAACACAGAGGAACGATCATTCCTTCCTTTTTCCTTTTAATGGAAACCTACTATCACATACTTTCATAGTAAATTATAAGTGGGAGAATAAGTAGCCCGCGTGTATGATGATATGAATATGAATATAGAACACATTACTTTGGGGAGTTTTTTCCATCCTGTTTCAGAGACAACCGGCGACAGGATCTGGATCGTAGGCGACAGCTTGGTCAGACGTGCCAAGCAGAGGGCGAGCATGCTCAACCGCCAAGATCTGGGAAGAGCAAGAGGGACGGTCCAATGGCACGGTCAGGGAGGAGCGACGTTACAAGACCTTCCGCGCCTGGTGGAGAACAGGTTGAGATACAACCAACGAGCACCTGCGCTAGTAATCGTGCATCTGGGAACAAATAACTTGGGCCTGAATGATGCCTGCCAATGCAGAATCGCGATCGATATGGCTCTTCAAACCCTTCGGACAGCCATGCCTCGTACGCACATCGCCTGGTCGACCATCATCCCACGCCTATTCTATCATAGCAGTCGTGGTCATCGAACATCACAAGACGCCATGGATGGGGTCAGGAAATCGCTCAACAAGTACGCGAGGAGATTAATAGCCCGGCTGCCGAATGCGTCAGTTATTGCTCATCAGTTGGATCCATCCAATCACAGTTTATTTTTAAGAGATGGGGTACACCTGTCCGACAGAGGATCCGACGCTCTCATCGATAACTTCCAAGAAGGAATAGACTCGGGCTTGGGTACACATGAATAGAACATTTACATCCACGGAAACGGGACAATAACACTAATTCGGCTATTAATGAGCCTTGTGGAATCTCGGACAGACTGGGTTCGATGTGACAATGGAATTATTATAACACAAAAAGTTGAGGAACAGCGTGTTGTAACGTGAGTTACATATTCAGATATATACGCCTTCATTTTGGGATTCACATTAAACTTGAAACTTATTTAATTGCTGACAAACTAGAACCATATTTAAATTAATGATTGATTTTGATGTACTAGTATACGTCGTACATAATTGTTAAGCTAGCAGAGGGTGGAGTCAGAGCCACTCGGTCGCACAGTAGCCTCAGAACTACAAAGTGGGCCATAGGGAATTTTTCCCGACAAAGGAAATATAATTATTTTGCTCGTTAAACTAAGCCACAATGGCAATATTGTCGGGTTTTCGCCTCTATCACTGTCTGGCTAGCAGCAGGAATAATAACATAAGATTACAATATGTTACGGATTGAATCCATGATAAATACATGATAATAGTTAGTTAAACAGCATGGGTCCATAGATGGTAAGGAAGCAACCATGGCAAACCACGCCCAACCCCCACACAAAAAAAAAAAAAAAAAAAATGTGGGTGGAGGATTTCTTTTACTCGTGATTATTCCATGGTTGGTTCCGATTATCACCACTTCTTATATATGCGCTGGTATAGTAGCACCGGGATAACATTGGGGATACTGCAGGAGATACTATCCTGTCGGTGGGTCACGTAAACCCCAGGTATCTGGGGTGATCGGAGGAGTTACTACCCTTCCGCTGATCGCGTGACTCGAGACCCCACAAATATAGTGTTTCCATAACTATGTTATTTATGCATTGATGATTTTGTGAGTATTGAAAAGTTGTGGGGATCATCCGTAGGAGATACTATCCTACCGGCAGGTCACGTAAACCCCAGGGACCTGGGGTGATCGGAGGAATTACTATCCTTCCGCTGATCGCGTGACTCGAGATCCCACAAATATAGTGTTTCCATAACTATGTTATTTATGCATTGATGATTTTGTGAGTATTGAAAAGTTGTGGGGATCATCCGTAGGAGATACTATCCTACCGGCAGGTCACGTAAACCCCAGGGACCTGGGGTGATCGGAAGGAGTTACTATCCCTCCGCTGATCACGTGACCGGAGATCCCTACAATTTTGAGTTTCACTCATGGTACATGTACCCTTAAGATTGTTGAATCATATCACGTTTATACATTATTGTCGAATTGTTTATGGTGGACCCTCTTTATTGTGGTTATAAGATTTTGTTATTGCTTTTATGCATGTTACTTGTTTTACTTTGACTTTCCTACTTTACATGTTTTGAGGAAAAGGACTCCTAGTTTCGGAGCGGAATAAATGTCGAGCAAACTGCAAATCAGTCTAAAGTTGTCTTCTTCCTAGAATAACGTGATCATAATAAATGATCAGAGTCATTCTGGGAGAGTCAAGATAGACAAAACAATTGCTGGCATAGGCCAGAAATAGCGCGCGCCTTTACAGCTGTTTAAGCGGTGCCTTTGTGGGACAGCGACATGTGAAATTTACCTCTGTAAAGAAACCGAAAATGCGCACAGCCAGTGAATCTACAACGGTGGAGTTATGCGCGCAGTAAGCGTGGGAACGCCGTGTGCAAGATTTTCTCACTTTCGACTTTATCTCCGCTCGGAGAAGTCCTTTTTCCCCGGCCCACCCACCCCTCTTTAGTTTAAGTAGAGTTGAAGAAGTAAACTACTTAAAGTTGATTGAGGATTAACAAATTGGAAGTACAATGTTGTTTTGAGTGATATAACGAATTGTATGTATTTAATATCATGGTAACACGGGGTTGACTGGGGGAGGATTTCTTTTACTCGTGATTATTCCATGGTTGGTTCCGATTATCACCACTTCTTATATATGCGCTGGTATAGTAGCACCGGGATAACATTGGGGATACTGCAGGAGATACTATCCTGTCGGTGGGTCACGTAAACCCCAGGTATCTGGGGTGATCGGAGGAGTTACTACCCTTCCGCTGATCGCGTGACTCGAGACCCCACAAATATAGTGTTTCCATAACTATGTTATTAATGCATTGATGATTTTGTGAGTATTGAAAAGTTGTGGGGATCATCCGTAGGAGATACTATCCTACCGGCAGGTCACGTAAACCCCAGGGACCTGGGGTGATCGGAGGAATTACTATCCTTCCGCTGATCGCGTGACTCGAGATCCCACAAATATAGTGTTTCCATAACTATGTTATTTATGCATTGATGATTTTGTGAGTATTGAAAAGTTGTGGGGATCATCCGTAGGAGATACTATCCTACCGGCAGGTCACGTAAACCCCAGGGACCTGGGGTGATCGGAAGGAGTTACTATCCCTCCGCTGATCACGTGACCGGAGATCCCTACAATTTTGAGTTTCACTCATGGTACATGTACCCTTAAGATTGTTGAATCATATCACGTTTATACATTATTGTCGAATTGTTTATGGTGGACCCTCTTTATTGTGGTTATAAGATTTTGTTATTGCTTTTATGCATGTTACTTGTTTTACTTTGACTTTCCTACTTTACATGTTTTGAGGAAAAGGACTCCTAGTTTCGGAGCGGAATAAATGTCGAGCAAACTGCAAATCAGTCTAAAGTTGTCTTCTTCCTAGAATAAGCTAACAGCAATAATAAGACTTTCTCGGAAAATGCATTTTACAAAGGAATTTGAAAAAAAGTCTATGGCAATCCGGCATCTACTTGAAAAGTCATTAACGAGACCCTGGGGAAGAAAAAAAGTACTTCAAAATTTCATGTTAACAACGAAGGTCATACAATCTCCGACTCAAATGATATAGCTGATTGTTTCAATAAGTACTTCGTAAGTGTAGGTCATAACCAAGCATCAAATATAAATTCTAAGAAGACAGATTATTTAAGATATCTTGCAAATCAATGTGATAAATCTTTTATTTCTCTTTGCCCACAGATTTTATTAAAGTCTTGAACATTTTTAAATCATTGAAAGTGAGTTACTCAAGTAGTCATGATGGAATTAGTACACATTTCTTAAAACAAATTGCAGGAAGTATTATAACGCCGTTAGTACATATTTTTAATCAAGGACTCACTACGTGTATCTTTCTAGATACATTAAAAATAACAAAAGTAATACCAATTTATAAAAAAGATTATTCTTCCATAGTTTCAAATAACCGACCTGTTTCAATTGTTCCTAGTATATCGAACATTTTGGAAAGACTCGTTTATAATAGATTGTACGAATTTTAAAGAAAAAATTATTTACTCTACAAAGATCAGTATGTTTTTCGTAAATCCCGTTCAACTGAATTTACTAGCGTTATTGCAATTGTTTGATAATAATTATTTTGAGTGTCAGGTGCCTTAGCTGATCTTAATTGTGTTATTGGTGTATTCATGGACTTGAGCAAGGCATTCAACACTCTTGACCATGCAATACTTATACGTAAATCGGAATATTATGGAGTGAGGGTGTTACATTACAATGGTTTATATATTACCTTAAAAATAGTAAACAATATGTGTATTACGATTCTACTGAGTCTAATTTAATGTATATAGTATGTGGGTTCCACAATGTTCAATCATCGGCCCACTGCTGTATTTATAATATGTTAATGATATTTATTATTCATCATATGAATTACAATATATATTAATCGCTGATGACACCAATGTATTCTGTTACAAATCAGATCTTCAAACACTTTTAAGAATTGTCAATACCGAGCTGCCGAAATTATCAAATTGGTTTAAAGCCATCAAAATTTCCCTCAATCTCAAGAAAACAAATTTCATATACTTCCAAAACAGGAACAACAATACGCATACAAATGTTGAAATACCTTTGGATGGTGATTTTTTAGAAAGATAGGAGTGTACGAAATTCCTTGGTATTTTAATAAATGAAAATCTGAAGTGGAATCATTATGTTAAATATATATCCAATATAATCTCACGCAAAATTGGTATACTATGTAAATTAAGACATTATGTCCCACAGAACATTTTAATTCTGCTATATAATTCTCTAATTTTGCCATTTATTTCGTATTGTAATAAGCTCTGGGCAAGTTCAAAGAGTAATGTCGATACTATTTTATTATTGCAAAAGAAAGCAGTACGTCTTTGTACTAACTCTTCTTAACATGAACATTCAAATCCACTGTTTTTTAATCTGAAATCTTCAATCGTCCCAGTTCCCAAAATTTCAAATGCAAAAGAAACAAATGATTTTCGCCCTGTAGCTTTGACATCGAATATTATGAAGCGTTTTTGAGAGATTGATATTGACATATTTGTTGAAACAAACTAAAGAATATATGGATCCTTTTCAATTTGCGTACCGACCTAACAGGAGTGTGGAGGATGCCGTTCTTGTGTATTTGCATAAAATATATGAGCATTTGGATAAACCAAAGACCTATGCTCGGTCGCTTTTTTGGACTTTAGTAGTGCTTTTAACACGATTGCACCTCACTGTCTGGCTCGTAAGTTGATAGGAATTAATGAAGACCTTAAATTGATTAGATGCATTCACAACTTCTTGATAGGTCGAACACAGTTCGTAAAGGCGGGTGGTCATCGGTCATCTACTGTGACTACATACATAGGTGCCCCTCAGGGGTGTGTCCTATCCCCGGTTTTGTTTTCACTGTATACAAGTGATTGCGTTAGCTCAAGTTCTTGTTGTAGCATACTTAAATATGCTGATGACACTGTCATTGTTGCTCTTTTGTCTGATCAGGCGAATGATTATTTCTCACAGGTAGACGAATTCATTCGCTGGTGTGATGATTATTACCTGACAAACACAACCAAAACCAAAGAAATGGTAATCGACTTCCGTCGAAAAGGTACAGACCACGATAATGTGATCATTCATAATGAGGCGATTGAACAGGTTGCAAACTATAAATATCTTGGAACTGTCTTAAATGACAAATTATCATGGAGAGATAACACACAGTTGGTGTATAAGAAAGCTAACAAGAGGTTGTTTTTTTCTGCGTAAGCTGAAAAGTTCCATATAGATGCAACAATCCTGATCCTGTTCTACAATTCAATAATAAAGAGTGTCCTGCTTTTCAATATCATGTGTTCATTTGGCAATCTCTCAAAACGGGACAAGAAGAAATTGGAAAGCCCACGTAAAAAAGCACAGCGCATAATTGGGGTAGATTTAGCTTCTGTCGAGTCTTATTGTACTGAGCAAACTGTTGATAAGGTCTGTGCAATCATGAAAGACAATACCCATCCCCTTATGCATTTTATTCATTTCATCGTTCTGGTATCCGACTTCGCCCCACCCCGACCCGCCTTTCACGATTCAGATATTCTTTTGTTCCCGACTCTGTTCATAAATTTAACTCAAAGGTTCAACGTTGAATTTCTGCGTCAGAAATTAATACTGAAACTATTTATAATTTGAAATACCAATGACCAATGCTTAATTCTGAAAATCATGATTTGAAGTACCAATGACCACTTTTGTCGATTCATTATCTGTTGCATGCATTGTTCCTTATTTCATCTACTTCTATAAACGTGATATATTTATTTCTTGTAATTATGTATTTTGTTGAATATTATTGTACCGCCAGTGGAAACCAAATTTCTATGTAACTTGCTTGCAAAGGCCAAATAAAAATATCTTGTACCTGTATCTTGTATCTTGTATCTTGTATCTTGTAAAGCTATAAAAGTTGATGATATTTATATCCTGCAAACCGCACTTTTTATGTTTCGCTTACAGAACGGGCAACTTCCCTCCTATCCCCCATTGTTTGATATGAATAACAATGTACACTCGTATTCCACAAGACAAACTGACAACTTCCATCTGAGAAATCCAAAAACCGTATTAGCCTTCAAAACCATTCGACATGCTGGTCCAGATACTTGGAATTCACTCCTTACTGTAATTCGAAATCTGAAGTCGAACTCCTCTTTCAAAATAGCTGTAAAGAATATGCTCCTAAACCATTACCAACGACTTGTGCTTTTATCTTCATTTTATGTATGTTATTCATTCAACCACTATTGTCCATGACCTGGCGTCATAAACATGTCTTCTAATGTCAACAGGTGTCTGGTATTTTGAAATTCTACAGTCTTCCCTCTTTCTCTCTATCTTTTCTCTCTCTATTGGAAGTCATTCTCTCTCTTCATTATGTTTCATATAAACTATAGGCTGTTAGTTTAGTTTAGATTAGTTTAGTTTAGTTTATAAATTAATTATAGTTTAGTTTAATCGAGGGCTGCAAGCATTTCAAGCTTCATGCTTACGCTGTATCCCCCTATATCGTGTTAATTGTAAACATTAGTAATGTGCTCCTATGCATTGTCTATGTTATATTATTTCTATACAGCATGAGTATCATGTATTGTACTTAGAAATGAAATATATCACACTGATGGACACTATGTATGTTTAAAATATGTATGTTTAAAATATGATATACAAATCAATAAATCAAATCAAATCAAATCCGTGATAGAAAAACAAATAATGAATAGGGTAGCATTTGACAGAAAACGAGCAAGTCTTTACCATGAACAAGATTTTAATGGCTCATTAATTATGACTTCTTAATTATGAGGCACCAAAGCTAGGTATAAATTCTTTTGATACGCACTGTTTAATTGTAGGCATACATCTATAAAGTAATTAAACGACAAATTAAATTCTTTAACATTTCTTATATATGTATATATTATGCCAAAATCATTATAACTGTAACTCTTATTTCTCGAAACCACCACATTTTCATTGAGGTTTCCAAATCTTGAAAACATATACTGAGTGACAAATCCCACTTTGTAATATATATTGTATATTTCTGCTTTGTCTTGATGTTGTATTCCAGGAAACACTTCCTGCAGTAGGAACTATTACGAAAGTAAAGGGAATATTACGAGTCCATTTTACCCTGAGGGTTACGGAGCTAGATTACAATGCAACTATCAATTGAAGATCTGGACTGCGAAGAAAATCACACTGATAGTGCTGGACTTTGTTACTGAACCAGGTAAAGACTTCCTCATCTTCGGCGAGGGTCCAGAAGTCATTTACGATGGCCCAAACGTTACCTCAATTACCGGGAACCTCACAAGTTTGCCCTTGATCGAAAGGACTTATACGTTCACGAACAACCAAGTCTACCTCACTTTCATCGCAGATAGCACTATCACACCATCACGAGGTTTTAACATCACCTATACTGCAGGTAAATAATATACATTACTTACTTTCATTATAGAGTTACGAAACATTTGTCGTATCGCGTTACAAAGAAAATTTATTGAAAAGATATTTGAGGTTCAGATTCTCAATCTTTCAGATTATGATAATCTGTTATTATACTTTGTTAAAGTTGTCATTCTTTAAATATTCATTTATCTATTTATTTGTTTATTTATTCATTTAAAGATGTTTGATTTCGTAACAAAATACAGACATTTGTAAAAGAAATCCTTAATGGTGTGAGGCACCTCCTGTTACTGGCAATGTAGTTTTTTGAGTGATGTTAGCAAGATAAAAAATTATTGAATCTTCACTCTAGGCCAGGACAAATTACCCAAAGTAGGCTTGTTCATGAATCTTTTGATAGACCAGACATATTGTACGAAATTACTAAAGTAAAATAATGTGAAATATAAGGTAAATGGTGATAATGTTGTTAATGAAAATGATGATTGTAATAAACGAAATATATACGGGGATGAAAAAAACTATTATGAAAAAAAATTAAAAGTTGACATAAAAAGGAATTACGGGTAAAGAAAATTTAAATGGTGTTATTTATTGTGAAAACATTTTGAAATGAAAATTGGAGCATATTATTTGAATGTTTTAACATGAACAGTAAACTCAGTAGTGAATTTATGTCGAAGACTGTTAGGGGTTTTAATATAATATACTTTTATGAGAATTTTTTTTTTTTATGACAACTAATTGCCAACTGTATGATGATATATAAATATTAGTGCGTAATATAACAACGAGTGTCCTTCCAATCCCGTTTCAAGTTGAAGAAATTTTTCGATATGTAGCTTAATTACTTAACAACTTACAAACTCTGATAAAGCTATGAATACACTCTTCAAAATAAAGAATAAAGAAATGTACGTTCCTGAATTTGGCATACACTCCCACCCCCTCTCTCTATTGATATATATATATATGTTTTATATTTCGGAGTTCCCGTTTTGGATTTATATTTTTATAGACAAAACTAAATATTGTAGCCGATCATATATTTAATGTTTTTGCTCGATTGTTTTGATTGTTTGCTTTTTTTAAAAGATATCAACGAGTGTAGTTTTGACCCGTGTCTAAATGATGCCTCTTGCATCGACGGGGTTAATGACTTTACGTGCATTTGCATCAATGGATTCACGGGTGATTTCTGTGAAACAAGTAGGTTTTGCATTTTCATTCTAATCGAATATTGTAATTGGCTTTAAAAAAAGGTCAAGGAAATCCCTTATGTAGTTTTGAAAATCTTACATAAATGAGGAAGTAATCTCTAGCATCATTTTAATTCATATTGTTTTTAAAGTTGCTTATTTTTGGGGGATTTGATTCATTGATTTGTAATGTCATTCAATCTCGTTTCAAGTTGAATAAATATTTCTATCTGCAGCTTAATTACTTAATAGCTGTAAATCTCTGATTCAGCTATGAATACATTCTTCAAAAAAGAAAAAAAGAAGAAAAAAAGTACGTTCCTGAATTTTGCATACACTCCCACTTCCCCCCTCTCTCTCTCTATTGATATATATATATATTTATTTTATACTTTAGAGTCCACGTATGGGATCGATGCATTGATTGACGAAATTGAATATTGTAGCCGATCATATATGAAATGTCCTTGCTCAAATTTTTGATTGCTTGCCTTTTTTAAAGATATCAACGAGTGTATTTCTAGCCCGTGTGAACAGGGCTCTTGTATCGATCGGATTAACGAATATCAGTGCAATTGCGTCGATGGATTCACGGGCACAAGTTGTGGAACAAGTAGGTATTGCATTTTCATTCTAATCAAATATTGTAATGATCTAAAAATAAAAGGTCGAGGAAATCTTTTTGTAACATTCAAAATTTGTCATAAATGAGGGAAGTGATCTGTAGCATCATGTTCAATTCATATTGTTTTTAAAGTTGCTTTTTTGATTTCATTCATGGATTTGTTATGTCATCCAATCCAGTTTCAAGTTGAAGAAATATTTCTATCTGCAGCTTCATTACTTTACAGCTTAAAAACTCTGATTAAGGTATGAATACTTTCTTCAAAATAAAAAAAGATTTGTTCGTTCCTGAACTTTGCATACACTCCCACTCCCTTCTCTATTTCTATTGATATTCGTTTTTTCATACTTCAGAGTTCACGTTTTGGATTGATGTTTGTATAGACGAAATGAAATATTGTAGCCGATCATATATATGAAATGTCTATGCCCAAATTGTTAAATCTTTTCATTTTTAAAAGATATCAACGAGTGTGGTTCTAGCCCGTGTCTACAAGGATCTTGCATCGATCTGGTTAACGGCTTTACATGCTCTTGCAGCCTTGGATTCACGGGAACAACATGTGAAATAAGTAGGTTTTGCATTTTCATTCTAATCAAATATTGTAATGATCTAAAAATAAAAGGTCGAGGAAATCTTTCTGTAACATTCAAAAACTGTCATAAATGAGGGCAGTGATCTGTAGCATCATGTTCAATTCATATTGTTTTTAAAGTTGCTTTTTTGATTTCATTCATGGATTTGTTATGTCATCCAATCCAGTTTCAAGTTGAAGAAATATTTCTATCTGCAGCTTCATTACTTTACAGCTTAAAAACTCTGATTAAGGTATGAATACTTTCTTCAAAATAAAAAAGATTTGTTCGTTCCTGAACTTTGCATACACTCCCACTCCCTTCTCTATTTCTATTGATATTCGTTTTTTTCATACTTCAGAGTTCACGTTTTGGATTGATGTTTGTATAGACGAAATGAAATATTGTAGCCGATCATATATATGAAATGTCTATGCCCAAATTGTTAAATCTTTTCATTTTTTAAAAAGATATCAACGAGTGTGGTTCTAGCCCGTGTCTACAAGGATCTTGCATCGATCTGGTTAACGGCTTTACATGCTCTTGCAGCCTTGGATTCACGGGAACAACATGTGAAATAAGTAGGTTTTGCATTTTCATTCTAATCAAATATTGTAATGATCTAAAAATAAAAGGTCGAGGAAATCTTTCTGTAACATTCAAAAACTGTCATAAATGAGGGAAGTGATCTGTAGCATCATGTTCAATTCATATTGTTTTTAAAGTTGCTTTTTTGATTTCATTCATGGATTTGTTATGTCATCCAATCCAGTTTCAAGTTGAAGAAATATTTCTATCTGCAGCTTCATTACTTTACAGCTTAAAAACTCTGATTAAGGTATGAATACTTTCTTCAAAATAATAAAAAAAGATTTGTTCGTTCCTGAACTTTGCATACACTCCCACTCCCTTCTCTATTTCTATTGATATTCGTTTTTTCATACTTCAGAGTTCACGTTTTGGATTGATGTTTGTATAGACGAAATGAAATATTGTAGCCGATCATATATATGAAATGTCTATGCCCAAATTGTTAAATCTTTTCATTTTTAAAAGATATCAACGAGTGTGGTTCTAGCCCGTGTCTACAAGGATCTTGCATCGATCTGGTTAACGGCTTTACATGCTCTTGCAGCCTTGGATTCACGGGAACAACATGTGAAATAAGTAGGTTTTGCATTTTCATTCTAATCAAATATTGTAATGATCTAAAAATAAAAGGTCGAGGAAATCTTTCTGTAACATTCAAAAACTGTCATAAATGAGGGAAGTGATCTGTAGCATCATGTTCAATTCATATTGTTTTTAAAGTTGCTTTTTTGATTTCATTCATGGATTTGTTATGTCATCCAATCCAGTTTCAAGTTGAAGAAATATTTCTATCTGCAGCTTCATTACTTTACAGCTTAAAAACTCTGATTAAGGTATGAATACTTTCTTCAAAATAAAAAAAAAAGATTTGTTCGTTCCTGAACTTTGCATACACTCCCACTCCCTTCTCTATTTCTATTGATATTCGTTTTTTTTCATACTTCAGAGTTCACGTTTTGGATTGATGTTTGTATAGACGAAATGAAATATTGTAGCCGATCATATATATGAAATGTCTATGCCCAAATTGTTAAATCTTTTCATTTTTAAAAGATATCAACGAGTGTGGTTCTAGCCCGTGTCTACAAGGATCTTGCATCGATCTGGTTAACGGCTTTACATGCTCTTGCAGCCTTGGATTCACGGGAACAACATGTGAAATAAGTAGGTTTTGCATTTTCATTCTAATCAAATATTGTAATGATCTAAAAATAAAAGGTCGAGGAAATCTTTCTGTAACATTCAAAAACTGTCATAAATGAGGGAAGTGATCTGTAGCATCATGTTCAATTCATATTGTTTTTAAAGTTGCTTTTTTGATTTCATTCATGGATTTGTTGTGTCATCCAATCCAGTTTCAAGTTGAAGAAATATTTCTATCTGCAGCTTCATTACTTTACAGCTTAAAAACTCTGATTAAGGTATGAATACTTTCTTCAAAAAAAAAAAAAAAGATTTGTTCGTTCCTGAACTTTGCACACACTCCCACTCCCTTCTCTATTTCTATTGATATTCGTTTTTTTCATACTTCAGAGTTCACGTTTTGGATTGATGTTTGTATAGACGAAATGAAATATTATAGCCGATCATATATATGAAATGTCTATGCCCAAATTGTTAAATCTTTTCATTTTTTAAAAAGATATCAACGAGTGTGGTTCTAGCCCGTGTCTACAAGGATCTTGCATCGATCTGGTTAACGGCTTTACATGCTCTTGCAGCCTTGGATTCACGGGAACAACATGTGAAATAAGTAGGTTTTGCATTTTCATTCTAATCAAATATTGTAATGATCTATACAAAAAAGGTCAAGGAAATCTTTTATGAAAAATTGAAAATCTGTCATAAATGAGGAAGGAATCTTAAGCATCATGTTCACTTCATATTGTTTTTAAAGTTGCTTATTCGTTTTTGATTTGATTCATTGATTTGTAATGTCATCCAATACAGTTTCTAGTTGAAGAAATATTTTTATCTGGAACTTAATACTTTACAGCTGAAAAAATCTGATTAAGCTATGAGTACATTCTTCAAAAAAAAAAAAAAAAGATATGTACGTTCCTGAATTGTGCATACACTCCCACCTCTCTCTCTCTTTCTCTCTCGATTGATATTTTTTTAATACTTCAGAGTTCACCTTTTGGATTGATGTATTGATTGACGAAATCAAATATTGTAGCCGATCATATACTTAGTGTCTTTGATCAATTTTCGATTGTTGCCTTTTAAAAAAGATATCAACGAGTGTATTTCTACCCCGTGTCTAAATGGTGGCTCTTGCAATGATCGGATTAACGCATATCAGTGCGTTTGCGGCAATGGATTCACGGGTGTTTCATGTGAAACAAGTAGGTTTTCTATTTTAATTCTAATCAAACATTGTAATTAGCTTTAAAAAGTCGAGGAAATCTATAATTTAATATTTAAAAACTTTCATAAAGGAGGAGAGTGATATTAAGCATCATGTTCAATTTATATTGTTCTACAGGTTGCTTATTTTTGTGATTTGATTCATGAATTTGTAATGTCATCCAATCACGTTTCAAGTTGAATAAATATTGCTATCTGCATCTTGATTACTTAACAGCTTAAAAACTCTGATAACGTTATGAATACACTCTTCAAAATAAAGAATAAAGATATGTACGTTCCTTAATTTTGCATTCACTCCCAACCCCCTCTCTCTATTGATATATATTGTATTTAAACTTCAGAGTTAACGTTTGGGATTGATGTATTTATAGACCAAATTTAATATTGTAACGGATCATATATTTAGTGTCTTTGAATAAATTTTCGATCGTTGCCTTTTTAAAAAGATATCCGCGAGTGTATTTCTATCCCATGTCTAAATGGTGGCTATTGCAATGATCGGATTAACGAATATCAGTGCAATTGCGTTTATGGATTCACGGGTGTTTTATGTGAAAGAAGTGGGTTTTCTATTTTAATTCTAATCAAACACGGTAATTAGCTTTAAAAAAAGGTCAAGGAAATCTATTATGTAATATTGAAAATCTTTCATAAATGAGGGAAGTGATCTGTAGCATCATGTTCAATTTACATTGTTTTAAAAGTTGCTCATTCGTTTTTGATTTGATTCATGGATTTGTAATGTCATCCAATCTCGTTTCAAGTTGAATAATTATTGCTATCTGCAGCTTAAAAACTCTGATAACGTTATGAATACACTCTTCAAAATAAAGAATAAAGATATGTACGTTTCTTAATTTTGCATTCACTCCCAACCCCCTCTCTCTCTATTAATATACATATATATATATTTTATACTCCAGAGTTCACGTTTTGGATTTATGTATTTATAGACGAAACTAAATATTGTAGCCGATCATATATTTAATGTCTTTGCTAACATTTTCGATACCTTTTTGATTTAGATACCTGAAGAAATGCCCTTTACAGCCCCCAAAAATACATCCCCCTTACGCTTACCGACTTTTAGAAAGTTGCCATCCAAATGATTATATTAGTATGGGCGGCCGTTAGTGCCACGGCACGCGTCATCACTTCTTAGGCGTAGTCTCTAGCATCCCATCAAGGTCACTAAATTCTTCATTCCCCGAAGTCACTCATGTGCGACCGTCCAGGCGCAATCTCGTCCGGTTCGGGCCGTTTTTTAGGCCTTTCTTTCGGCCTAGCTATCTCCACTATCCTAGAAGCTACAAACTTCTAACACATTGTTCTGGATAGTCCGAGAGAGGCTCTTTCGTTTGACATGTAGAAACACGTGCATCAATGCATGCACATCGTTCTGATACGATTGCAGTTTTAGTTGCATTGACGACTTATTGCCAATGTCTCGTTTCCGTTCCCGTTCGCGTTCTGCATTTTTATTCTTCTTCTTTGTCGTCTTCTTGATCTTATGCCGAAAATCCCTCCCTTTGTGCACGCATTGCTTGTTTTTCCTATCTAGGTCCTTTCCTCTTGCCCCATTCCTTTTAAATTTCGTAAGCGTAATCTCTGATATCCAATCTAGGTCACCTGACTCAACGTTTTCAAAAATAACTCCTCCTCGACCGTCCTGACGCCATGTTGTCTGTTTCTGATCCGCTTTAAAGGTACTATATCCCATTTGCAGGCCAAACAAATGAAAAGGTTAAATTCCAACGGCATTTGAAAGACAATACTAAGTAGACATGTAATACTTGTTTCGGAACAAGTATAGGTGGGCTGTTCCAATTGGTGCATACCACACATGGTTAGTGAGATAGTGATCAGTGAAATGTTTGACATTTGACCCTAATTTACATACTAAGTAGTTAAGATAACATTGGCATGATTTGACCTAAATTTTTGAAATAATCCTCTTATTCAGGTCTATTAGTGTGCCAAATGTCATGTCTATACAAAAGCATTGTTTTAGAGAAGCCATGTACAGTATATTTGACCTTTAACCTTAAAATATAAATAACATAATGAAATATGCATATTCTCGATTTTGGGTTTTTATATGAAATATTTTTTTTCATCTATCAACATGCAACGTTTCAAGTCAATTGCGACCAATGTACCAAAATACTCCACATAGACATTACACGTATATGGAATATGGGATTTTCAAATTACATTTTCTAGTTAAAATATCACTATGATCTCATTATCTGATTAAAAAATAAATGTCACATTCTGTGTGAAGAATTGTCTCAGCTACATCATATCCAAAGCTGGCAGAAAATCGAGCAAAAATAATCGAGATATTGCTCAAATAAGACTGGAATGTAGAATGAAGATTTCAGAAAAAGTCACCTCCCTTAGAGAATACACGTAAAATTAGGAAAATTGACATGCCTCCATTAATCGAAAGAGTGGAACATGACGCCATTGTTAAAATGAAAAATAAATGTCATATTTCATGTAGACAATTGTCTCAGCTACAACATATCAAAATTTAGAAGAAAATCGATCAATATTTACAGAGAAACAATCAATTTTCCAAAAATATGCTAACGTCATAATACGCAAATTGAAACTTTGAGTTCGGAGGCCATTATGATGACGTCATGAGTTAATTGAGGATCAAATGAGACATGAAATCATATCTCCAACTCATAAACTATCCAAATATGAAAAAAAAATTGGGAGTTCCCATCCATTCTGAAGAGTTTCAATGAATTTTGTATAGGCATGTTTCTCCCATGTATTGTGGATAGAGATAGCGCAGGTCCGCGAGTGCTATCAATTTTGACGGACGCTCATTGCGTTATTACTGGTCAGAAAAAGGTGAACAAGGTATCAAAATGCTTGGGAAAATATGCCAAATATGATGACAGAGAAAATTTGGCGATTGTATGATGCAAAATACCAGAACGCCCGAAAACGCGCGCGCATGCGCGCGTGCGCGTTTTTTTGAAAAATGCTTAAAATGGCCTGAAACGTATTCAAAAAGAATTTGAGACGATTTGGAGCATTTTGAAAATTTGCGCGCGCGCTAGCGCGGACGTACGCATGCGCGCGCGTTTTTTGACCTGAAATTGACCGGACGGATATTGACCTTGATCATGATAAATATGAATGAAAAATGACTTTCCCTTATGAAGATATCATGAGTTGAAAGTACCCCAAAAAACACAAAATGGCGCCTGGATGACGTCATGAAGACTTGATGACCTTGAAAATGTTCCTGTCACGTCTTATGGCAATGACCTATGACTGTGCCAAAATTGAACGAAATTGACTAAACCGATCTTGAGTTATCCTGTTAACAAAAAAGTGTGCAAATAAATAAAAATAAATAATAAACTAGATTTGTAATACTTGTTTAGAACAAGTATAGGTGGGCTGGTCCAACTAAAATTTAAGACAAAATCAAGGGCTCATTTGAGATAGCTTATTGTCTCAGCTACAACATACTCGAAGTTCAGCGTAAACGAAGCTAAAACGACGGAGATATTGCTCGTGAAAGACGGGAATGTAGAATCCAGTTTTGAGAAAAAGTCATGTCCCGTAGAGAATACACGCAAAATGTGTAAAATTGACATGCCTCCTTTAATCGCCAAAATACGCTATGATGCCTTTGTCAAAATGAAAAATTGTGGAAGCTGCATATGTAGAAAATTGTCTCAAAGAACAATGTCATGTAGTTCATGATGTGAACGAAATTTGACTTCCGTAGACATAACACGCACATTAAGAAAATTCTGACATGTCGCCTTTAATTGAAATTTTCACTATGATGACGTCATCAAAACGAAAAGTGAGGGTCACTTATCTTGTAGAGAATTGTCTTAGCTACAACATATCAAATTTGGGAGAAAAAAGAGCACAAATAAGCTAGATAGTGCTCAAAGATTAATGTCATGTAGATTCGATGATGTGAACGAAATTCGACTTCGGTAGACATAACACGCACGTTAAGAAAATTCTGACATGTCGCCTTTAATTGAAATTTTCACTATGAAGACGTCATCAAAACGAAAAGTGAGGAAAACTTATCTTGTAGAGAATTGTCTTAGCTACAACATATCTAAATTTGAAAGAAAAACAATCAATATTTACAGAGATACAATCAATTTTCAATAAATATGCGGACGTCATAATATGCAAATTCGTATTTTAGGTTCCAAGGCCTTTATGATGACGTCACGATATTTGTACTGGCAAAATGAGACATAAAATCATAGCTCCAATTCATACTCTATCCAAATATGAAAAAATTGAGAGGAATTCAGGCATTCTGACGAGCTATGGCGGATTTTATATAGACATGTTTTTACCACTTTTACATTATATTGCCCATTGACGCGCACGAATTTTAAAGTTTGACGCACGCGTGTGGCATTATAGAGGGTCGAGAATGACTGGAAGTAGTTGGAAATTGTCAAAAATAGTGTCAGGAATACAAACCATGCGAAAAAACGGCATTTTTAAGATGTGTAAGTGCTGCGCGCGCGGACGCGCACGGACAGAAATTTTTGAAATGCTTAAAATGACCTAATTCGTACTCTCGTTTAATAGTTAAGTGATTTTGAGCATTTTTAAAATTTGGCGCGCGCGTAAGCGCGTCATGACCTTTATGTGACCTTTGATTACATGACCTATTGACATTTGACCTTAAGTATATGTGATACGAATATAAATAACCTTTGATGACGCATCATGAAGATATGATTGATAATGGGATTTCACAAAATGTCGCCTAGATGACGTCACGATGACCTGATGACCTTGAGAATAATGCTGGCATTTGACCTTGATAAGCTTGATGACTGACAAGAAATTGATAAAATTTGATTGAGCCGAATTTGAGCAATCACGCTTACAATAAAGTGGTGGAAAATAAAAATAAACAAGTGCGTTACCGATATACAAAAACATTTCCCAAAACATTTCCCATAGCGATTACACGTGAACGGAAAATGGAATTCTCAAATCCCACTTTGCAAGTGAAATATGAGCATGATCCCGGCATCTGATCGAAAAATAAAGGGCACACTTGTGATAGCTTATTGTCTCAGCTACAACATACTCGAAGCTCAGCGAAAACAAAACTAAAACGACGGAGATATTGCTCGCGAAAGACGGGAATGTAGAATCCAGTTTTGAGAAAAAGTCATGTCCCATAGAGAATACACGCAAAATGTGAAAAATTGACATGCCTCCTTTAATCGCAAAAATACGCCATGATGCCTTTGTCAAAATGAAAAATCGTGACGACTGCATTCGTAGATAATTGTCTCAGCTAGAACATATCAAAATTTAGAAGAAAATCGATCAATATTTACAGAGATACAATCAATTTTCCAAAAATATGCTGACGTCATAATATGCAAATTGAAATTTTGAGTTCGGAGGCCATTATGATGACGTCATGAGTTAATTGAGGATCAAATGAGACATGAAATCATATTTCCGACTCATAATCTATCCAAATATGAAAAAAATTGGGAGTTCCCATCCATTCTGAAGAGTTACAATGAATTTTGTATAGGCATGTTTTGCCCATGTATTGTGGATAGAGATAGCGCAGGTCCGCGGGTGCTATCAATGTTGACGGACGCTCATTGCGTTATTACTGGTCAGAAAAAGGTGAACAAGGTATCAAAATGCTTGGAAAAATATGCCAAATATGATGACAGAGAAAATTTGGCGATTCTATGATGCAAAATACCAGAACGCCCGAAAACGCGCGCGCATGCGCGTGCGCGTTTTTTGCAAAATGCTTAAAATGGCCTGAAACGTATTCAAAAAGAATTTGAGACGATTTGGAGCATTTTGAAATTTTGCATTTTGAAATTTTTGACCTTCCTGTCACGTTCCTGTCACGTCTCATGACAATGACCTATGACTTTGCCAAAATTGAACGAAATTGACTAAACTGATCTTGAGTTATCCTGTTAACAAAAAAGTGTGCAAATAAATAAAAATAAATAAATAAATAAATAAAGAAAGAAAATTCTGACGAAAACAGGTGATCTGTCGATACCGACAGACCACCTCATAATAATAAGAAGAAGAAAGAAAATTCTGACGAAATTAATAGGTGATCTGTCGATACCGACAGACCACCTAAAAATTATAAGGTGGTCTGTATGATATACAGCCCACCTAATAAATAAATAAACTAGACATGTAATACTTGTTAATAACAAGTATAGGTGGGCTGTTCCAAGTGCATGCCACACATGTTTAGTGACATACTAAGTAGTTAAGATAACATTGGCATGATGTGACCTTATTTTTGAAATAATCCTTTTATTCAGGTCTATTAGTGTGCCAAATTTCAAATCTATACAATGCATGATTGTAGAGAATCCATGTAAAGTATGTTTGACCTTTGACCCTCAAATCTAAATATCAAAATGAAATATGCATTTTCTAGATTTTATTTTTTTATAAGAAATATCTCTGACTCATACTCTTTCCAACTATGATTAAAACATTAATACACGACAAGGACTCAGATTTCCCATAGGGTTGTACTCAAACGATTGACATTCTTCTCCCATAGATATAATACGCAAAATAAGGCATTTTATTACATTGTTTGTGATTGTATGTGAAAATAAGTTATAATAGTCGAAAAAGATCAAAAAATAAAATTTTAAACGACGGCAAAAAAAAAAAAAAAAATGACCCACCAGGAATCGAACGTGGGTCGCCGGAATGGGAGGCAAGTGCTATGACCACTATACCAAAATAATCCCCATAGACATTACACGTGAACGAAAATGGAATTCTCAAATCCCATTTTGCAAGTGAAATATGAGCATGATCCCGGCATCTGATCGAAAAAAAAGGACACACTTGTGATAGCTTATTGTCTCAGCTACAACATACTCGAGCATTTTAAAATTTTGCGCGCGCTGACGCGCGGACGTACGCATGTGCGCGCGTTTTTTGACCTGAAATTGAACGGACGGATATTGACCTTGATCATGATAATTATGAATGAGAAACGAATTTCCGTTATGAAGATATGATCATGAGTAGATTTTCAGAAAATTTTACAAAATGGCGCCTAGATGACGTCATCAGTCAAGGTCAAGGTTGAAAACGTTATTTTGCTTTGTCCATTTGCCTATACATATGTGTGCCAAATTTCAAGGCATTTGATTGAGCCATTTTCAAATTATCTTGCTAACGATAAAGTGGGTGGAAATAAGAAAAATAAAGAATAATAAATAAAGGCAATTCTAACGAAAACATGAGGTGGTCTGTATTATATACAGCCCACCTAATAAAGGCAATTTTAACAAAATTATAAGGTGGTCTGTATGATATACAGCCCACCTAATAAATAATAAATAATAAAGGCAATTTTAACAAAATTATAAGGTGGTCTGTATCATATACAGCCCACCTAATTACACTTTATTTGGGTTTACGTTGGGGTTTACGTTGGGGTTTTATGCGATTAAGATGGTTATTCTAAACTGTCCCATATTCTTGATCGATGGCTACCGTATTAATGACACCTCATTGATCTTTCCTTCTCATTTAGAATACACAGTTGTACCTGTAGCACCGTTTGGAGCAGACAATCTCGGTAGAGAATTCGTGTTTGCCTTCCCGCCAAATTACGTCGACGATCCGAGCCAACCTACGATTGGCATCGTTGTGGAGACCATTTCAACCAACGTCACTTCCGTTAAGGTCAATGTGCCGTTGAGAAGTATTGGTTTCAACTTAACCCTTGAACCCGGATCAGCACCCTATGATCTCGTGCTTTCTCCTGACCTTGCCACGTCTGGGGTAGCAAGTGTAACGAACGCTACGGTTGTGGTGAGGTCCGATCAAGATGTCTCAGTGACGGCTTACAATATCAAACCTTATACCATGGCAATGTTCACTGTGGTACCGACCAAGCATATGGGTAAGGAATACCTTATCGCGACCCTTACGGAACCATTTGGGGTGTTGTTCTATTGTCTGCATTTAACGAACCGACTGAAGTTAAAATAGAATTGACCGGTGTAGTTGCATTTCGTGGTGAATCACTTTCACCGGGAAGTGTTATTATATGTACCTTGAGATCCTATGAAACATTACAACTTGAACCACTGCATGACGATATCATTGGAACAAGAATTACCTCCAATACGTCGATCGCAGTGACTATCGGTGGCATTTGTTCAAACGTTCCTAATGGCGTTCCGCGTTGCGATCACATCGCCGAACAGCTAGTTTCATTTGATCGCTGGGGACGTTCATTTTTACTAAGCCCGTTCGTCAATCGACTGTCCGGATATCAATTCCAAGTTGTTGCCGGGAGAAACAATACAAGGGTATCATTGGGGACTCACGAAATAAACTTGAACATGGGGGAGCACTATCTAGGAGATACGGCCAATCAGAGCATGACTTCAATATCAGCGACAAAACCAGTCATGGTGATGCAGTACTCGAAAGGTAGGGACACAGACGGTAAGGCGGGAGATCCAGCCATGCTATTAGTCACTCCTTGGGAGCAATATGTATCGCGTGTGGAATTTCCTGTGTTAAACTTCACCGCAGCAGGGATCTCCACAGTCTATATCGGTGTGATATCTGAATGCAATGCGACTCATAACATCGTGTTTGACAACTACAAGTACAACGAGGTAAGATTTTTAGTCCCTTTTTAGTTCAATTCTACATTGTCTCTGCGGAGATACGGGAAAGTAAATCAGAGAGCTAGCTCCTTGTCCAATCCATTCAGAACTACCACTCTAAGCACACCAACGAGACTAACCAACACCAGACTGACAATAATGTATACCGAACAGAGTTTACTTTTAAAGCGCTTAGAGACACCGTAGATGTATTAAGCGCTATATAAAAGCGGAATATTATTATTGCTATTATTATTACGCATCGGTCGGTTGGAGTAACACTACTGCATTTGTTATGCGCCATCGATCTGGTAAACTATTCTGAGGCGCAGAGGGAGATTATTACCCTGACTTTAGCACGGCTGCCATTACGGCGCTCTAGCATTTCAAGGAATTAATTCCTGCCAGGTACCCAAATACATCACCTGGGTTGAGTGTGGCAAATGTAGATCAATGTCTTGCCAAAGGACATTAGTGCCGCGGTGGGATTCGAACCGCGGACCTTGTGGTCGACAGTCCGGCGACGTATCCACTCGACCACGACACCTCTGTGTCGGCTGTGTGATTGAGGTATTATAACCACTAGTACCCTGATTACATTTCCTCGTTACGAGCATATATTATGTTTTAATTGCTCGTATAAATTTCATCCTCCCTTTATTTTTGTAAAAAAATATTTTGTATGCATCTTTTTCAGTTCGCATGTTTTCTTCTTTTCTACCTATAAATTTCGATTAAAAAGCGATAATGAATAAATAAAGATTATTTCACTCTTGTAGTCTTTCCCGTATTGTTTAAAGTTGGTTGTCTTTCATATTTACTAAACTAATAGGTACCATGGCTCATCGAGTACGATCTTGTCACCAGCGACAACCGACTGATTTGTAATCGTTGGGTGACCATAGAGGAAGGTAGTCACGTACTAAAAAGCGAATCAGCTACGCAAGAAACAGGTGCAGGAGAGGCGGTGTTCACCGCTCTGGTTTACGGAGTTGGAGAGCGTACTGCTTACCTGTACAATGCAGGTTTTGGTCTGCAGCCACAAACGTGCACCGCTTCAAGTTCTGACCCACCATACAAGGAGATGGAAGTGTCGTGTGCAAGTCAGCGAAGTAGGTCACGGTGCCTTAAAACGATCTATTCAACTGTAGACTCTATTCACGCTTGCAAATTACCTTGGGTGTTTCATCAAGCCTTAACATTTATCTTACAGGGCAATCCAACCCTTGTAATAAATCCATTTGAATGAAAGCAGGAAAAAAACAGTGAAACAGAATGGCGAAAGCTTGAAATGAATCGGAATAATAATAATAACTGATCTTGTAGAAAGTTGTCTTAGCTACAACATATCAAAATTTGGAAGAAAATCGATCCATATTTACAGAGATACAATCAATTTTCCATAAATATGCTGACGTCATAATATGCAAATTCGTATTTTGAGTTCCAAGGCCAAAGGGCAAAGGGCAGAGCTATAGAAAATTTAGGAACATTACAAGACATAATAAAAGGAGAACGAGAACCAGAGGCGGGAGAGGTAGAGGGTGAGAGAGAAGAAAAGAGAAGGGCAGAGGCAGAGGGAGACAGAGCAAGAGAATAAGAGGGAGGCAAGGCAAGAGGTCGAGGTAGAGGGAGGCAGAGAGAGAGAGAGAGGGAGAGGAAAGAGAGATATATATATGCAGAGACAGAGCAAGAGAAGGAGAGGGGCAAAATAAGAGAGGAGAAGGGAAACAGAGCAAGAGAGAGGAGAAAGAGAGAGATGCAATGGAGAACGATGCATTCAATATATCCAGCATAAATAGAATTTAATATAGAGAAAGAGAGAAGTATAGACAAGTAAACAATTCTATGTCCACGGGAGAGACGTAAACATGCATATACCTGGGCTGAATAATGGAAAAAGTAAAAACGTCTGGGAAGGAGACTAGCAAGGTGATTTGATATTGTTGCAGAGTTGGGAGATAAACCCTATATTAGGTTTAATACACGACAAGGAACCAGATTTCCCATAGGGTTGTACTCAAACGATTGACATTCTTCTCCCATAGATATAACACGCAAAATTAGGCATTTTATTACATTGTTTGTGATTGTATATGATAATATGTTATAATAGTCGAAGAAGATCATAAAATCAAATTTAAAACGACGGCAAAAAAATGACCCACCAGGAATCGAACTTGGGTCGCCGGAATGGGAGGCAAGTGCTATGACCACTATACCAAAATAATCCACATAGACATTACACGTGAACGGAAAATGGAATTCTCAAATCCCACTTTGCAAGTGAAATATGAGCATGATCCCGGCATCTGATCGAAAAATAAAGGGCACACTTGTGATAGCTTATTGTCTCAGCTACAACATACTCGAAGCTCAGCGAAAACAAAGCTAAAACGACGGAGATATTGCTCGCGAAAGACGGAATGTAGAATCCAGTTTTGAGAAAAAGTCATGTCCCATAGAGAATACACGCAAAATGTGAAAAATTGACATGCCTCCTTTAATCGCAAAAATACGCCATGATGCCTTTGTCAAAATGAAAATCGTGATAACTGCATTTGTAGAAAATTGTCTCAGCTAGAACATATCAAAATTTGGAAGAAAATCGATCAATATTTACAGAGATACAATCAATTTTCCAAAAATATGCTGACGTCATAATATGCAAATTGAAATTTTGAGTTCGGAGGCCATTATGATGACGTCATGAGTTAATTGAGGGTCAAATGAGACATGAAATCATATCTCCGACTCATAATCTATCCAAATATGAAAAAAATTGGGAGTTCCCATCCATTCTGAAGAGTTACAATGAATTTTGTATAGGCATGTTTTTGCCCATATATGCTATGTATTACAAGATATCGCGCGCACGGACATGTTTCTTGAACGGACGCTCATTCCGTTATTAATGGTCATAAAAGGATAAACATGGTATCAAATTGTTCAGAAAAAATGAGGAATATCATGCCAAAAAAAAATAGGCGATTTATGTTGCGTTCGGCCGTCACGAACGAAAACGCGCGCGCATTCGTGTGTGCGCGTTTTTTTGCGAAATGCTTAAAATTGCCTGAAACGTATCCAAAATGAATTTGAGACGATTTGGAGCATTTTGAAATTTTGCGCGCGCTGACGCGCGGACGTACGCATTCGCGCGCGTTTTTTGACCTGAAATTGACCGGACGGATATTGACCTTGATCATGATAAATATGAATGAAAAATGACTTTCCGTTATGAAGATATGATCATGAGTTGAAAGTACCAAAAAAACACAAAATGGCGCTTGGATGACGTCATGAAGACTTGATGACCTTGAAAATGTTCCTGTCACGTCTCATGACAATGACCTATAACTCTGCCAAAATTGAACGAAATTGACTTAACCGATCTTGAGTTATCCTGTTAACAAAAAAGTGTGCAAATAAATAAAAACTAGACATGTAATACTTGTTAACAAGTATAGGTGGGCTGTTCCAAGTGCATGCCACACATGTTTAGTGACATTCTAAGTAGTGAAGATAACATTGGCATGATTTGACCTTATTTTTTTGAAATAATCCTCTTATCCAGGTCTATTAGTGTGCCAAATTTCAAGTCTATACAATGCATGGTTTTAGAGAAACCATGTACAGTATTTTTGACCTTTGACCCTCAAATCTAAATATCAAAATGAAATATGCATTTTCTAGTTTTTGTTTTTTTATAAGAAATCATATCTCCGACTCATACTCTATCCAACTATGAATAAAAAATTAATACACGACAAGGACTCAGATTTCCCATAAGGTTGTACTCAGACGATTGACATATTTCTCCCATAGATATAACACGCAAAATTAGGCATTTTATTACATTGTTTGTGATAGTATATGATAATATGTTATAATAGTCGAAGAAGATCATAAAATCAAATTCAAAACGACGGCAAAAAAAAAAAAAAATTGACCCACCAGGAATCGAACGTGGGTCGCCGGAATGGGAGGCAAGTGCTATGACCACTATACCAAAATAATCCCTATAGACATTACACGTGAACAAAAAATGGAATTCTCAAATCCCATTTTGCAAGTGAAATATGAGCATGATAGGGAGGCCCATGGTGAAAATCTGCATTTTGAAATTTAGGGGTCACTTTGAAGTGGCTTAACTTTAAACTCAGAACAATAGACCAACTGAATTATTTTTTTCTTCATAGTAGATATTAAGTTTTACCAATTGAAAAAATTTTGAAACCCCCATATCAATAGTTCTCATGTTATGATTTTTTGAAAACTCATAAACTTTGTGTTTTTTTCATATTATTAGCAATTCCCAAATAAGTGTCCAAGGCATGATTTTGAAATAAGAAGTGTTGATCTCTGTTTCCCATGTATAAATGATGGGAATGCATCAAAAACAGGATATCAATAGTCTTTTTCAAAAAAAAAATTATATTTATGAGAATTTTGATAAAAAATATGACCACGCCCATTTTTCATTAACAATTTTAGTATTATTTGAACATTTTTTTCTGGGTGAATCTAAATTCCTAAAGGGTACCAAATTTTATTTAACTTACACTAGGCAATATTATTGATGATTAAAAAAAAAATCAGCTTCACTGGATATGTAGTTTTAAATAAGCAAAGCATAGAAAATGAAAGAAAACAGGACTTTTTGCAATAATTCAATAATATGACATGCTGTCGAAAATTGAGATGGTGTTAAAAAAAATCATAGCGTTTAGACATTAGGTTGAAAACATTTACTTTTTTCTTTTTCTGCTAGAAACTTTTGATATTCATCAAGGAAAAAATAATTCACGTTCCAAAACGCTCTTGTTTTTTATCGACAAGATATGAAATATGCATTATTGATTCATTTGACAACTTTTGATAAATTTGCAGAAATACTGTTTAAATCATATACACATCCTTAAAAAAATGATTTTGTTTAAACACTGTCACCAATATGCATCATTACATTTAAAGTATTGACACTTGTGGTACTTAAGGTGTATATATAGACAGTAATTTCAATATTAATGATTAAATATGAATATATGTACTAGTACAAACAAAAATGAAGGAAAATCAATAAATGTTACTTTCAAGGGCATCTTTGGACTCACTTTATTCAAACAGCAGAACAAATTCCATTTTGAAAATAAAAGTACATGTTAAGCAGAGAGATATGTACCTAGGTATTGTAATTGCAAACATTTTAGACAGTTCCATATTTCCTGATTAATATTCATATTTCATGCAAAAATTATGATTTTTGATTTTTAGAATATTTTTTTCTTTTCATCTCCAGGTGCTGATGATCAATTTGTTAAGTCATATTTTATGCTAATTTTTAATTTGATGACACATTCGAGTAGACATTACTCAAGTATAAGCATAAAAATACTATGGCATCAAAGTTGTAGAAAAAATACATTTCCCCACAATTAAACACTGATGACCTGCTGTCGCAAATTTCGAAGGACCTTCCAAAAAATGTTCACCTTTTTTTCTTAGCACTGAGAGATTTCATTTTCAAATTTTTAAATGGACACAAATGTCTTTTATCAAGAAAAAATAAATCAAATTCCCAATCAGTTTATTTTACAACTGCTGTGCTATGAAATATGCATTATTAACTTATAAGTTGACTTTTCCTAAATTTGTTTACTTGTATTGCAATTTGAGACCATACTTCAAAATATCATTACTGCATACCTGTAACATATAAGGAGCTAATTTTAAGATGTCCTACAGAAAAATAATGTTAACTATGAACCAAAAAATAGCTCAAACTCCTTAATACTCTTTGTTTTAAACATATATACTATGAAATATGCATTATTATTTCATATGATAAATTTGCCCCGAAATAACTTAACTTTTTAAAACATTTACAAGTATAATCAAAATAAGCATTTCAAAATACAAGTATGGGGTAGCACTGTTTATATAGCGAAAGGCTGCCGCTCATTACATTAATAACTCGCTAATGGTTGTATGCGTCCGTAATGTATAAGGAAAAAACAATGCGTCTATCACAGTAATAGAAATAAACATTTCAAAAATACAAGTATGGGGTAGCACTGTTTATATAGCGAGAGGCTGCCGCTCATTACATTAATAACTCGCTAATGGTTGTAAGCGTCCGTAATGTATAAGGAAAAAACAATGCATCTATCACAGTAATACAAATCAACATTTCAAAAATACAAGTATGGGGTAGCACTGTTTATACAGCGAAAGGCTGCCGCTCATTACATTAATAACTCGCTAATGGTTGTAAGCGTCCGTAATGTATAAGGAAAAAACAATGCATCTATCACAGTAATAGAAATAAACATTTCAAAAATACAAGTATGGGATAGCACTGTTTATATAGCAAAGGCTGCCGCTCATTACATTAATAACTCGCTAATGGTTGTAAGCGTCCGTAATGTATAAGGAAAAAACAATGCATCTATCACAGTAATAGAAATAAACATTTCAAAAATACAAGTATGGGGTAGCACTGTTTATACAGCGAAAGGCTGCCGCTCATTACATTAATAACTCGCTAATGGTTGTAAGCGTCCGTAATGTATAAGGAAAAAACAATGCATCTATCACAGTAATAGAAATAAACATTTCAAAAATACAAGTATGGGGTAGCACTGTTTATACAGCGAAAGGCTGCCGCTCATTACATTAATAACTCGCTAATGGTTGTAAGCGTCCGTAATGTATAAGGAAAAAACAATGCATCTATCACAGTAATAGAAATAAACATTTCAAAAATACAAGTATGGGGTAGCACTGTTTATATAGCGAAAGGCTGCCGCTCATTACATTAATAACTCGCTAATGGTTGTAAGCGTCCGTAATGTATAAGGAAAAAACAATGCATCTATCACAGTAATAGAAATAAACATTTCAAAAATACAAGTATGGGGTAGCACTGTTTATATAGCGAAAGGCTGCCGCTCATTACATTAATAACTCGCTAATGGTTGTAAGCGTCCGTAATGTATAAGGAAAAAACAATGCATCTATCACAGTAATAGAAATAAACATTTCAAAAATACAAGTATTGGATAGCACTGTTTATATAGCGAAAGGCTGCCGCTCATTACATTAATAACTCGCTAATGGTTGTAAGCGTCCGTAATGTATAAGGAAAAAACAATGCATCTATCACAGTAATAGAAATAAACATTTCAAAAATACAAGTATGGGGTAGCACTGTTTATATAGCGAAAGGCTGCCGCTTATTACATTAATAACTCGCTAATGGTTGTAAGCGTCCGTAATGTATAAGGAAAAAACAATGCATCTATCACAGTAACAACGAGTGACAATGTTCAATGTAGAGGAATGTCTTCATTTCTGGCATATTCTAAATACAAATTGTTGACAACTTCAACATCCACAGAGAGCACAAGGGTATTTGGTCGTCGAGCTGAAACTGGCGTGACGTCGAATCCTTGCATAAAGATGCTATCCGCATCAGTTGAGAATACATCTGGTGATCCTGGCCATCGAAACTTTGCATTTTGTTGGAGTGGATATCCTGAAGAAATTGGGTGCAGGTAGGTCACATCTGCTGTCTCTTCTGATGCGATCTTTGTCACTTGACCAGCATACCAGGCGCCACCGGAGAAGGCGACAGCAACCCATTCATTAAGGTGTCTAAACTTGAAACAAGATGGCTGTGCAGGCTGGGTATCTTCCTCTTCCTCATCAGATGATGAGGGACAGTCACTGTGTTCTGGAGGAGGAGCAACTGGGGCCTCAGGAGCAAGATCAACCTGTAGTAGAATGTTGTCTTGAACAAACTTTGAAAGCTGTTCCTTCTTTGCTGCAATCCTCAGGGAACTATATCCTTTAAGGCCATCCACATTGGTGACAGCAAGCCCTGATTTAACCAAGAAACACCATAGCTGAAATTGCTCATCAACTTCAGACGTCCTCAGAACAGCAACAGAGGTAGGGTCACGTATGAGCATCCCTTTCTGTAGGGCATCCATTAGCTTATTCGCATGCTTCTGTCTCTTATTGCGGTTGAGCTGCCTCTTGACTGCAGCTGCCTCTCTTTCTGGAGCCCCCTTTCGCCACATGTTTTGTTCTTGTACGAGCCTTGTACCCTTCCTCTTCCTTTTTGTTGTGGCACTTTTCATGGCTACCTTCACCATCAACTCTTGTACATCTTCATCTTGAGCTCTCGCATACTCGGCAGGCCTGTCTTTCTTGGAAGTTACAAGAGCAGATGTGTTGAGGGGGTTTCGAACAGGACACCTAGTTTGCTCTCTATCTAGTACTCCAAAGCAGCTCTCAACAATGTCATTAGTTGCAGATCCCAAGATGGATGCAGCTGCTAAGTCGCGGGGAGAAGGCTCAGCATACAGTCCACCTGGCAAATGCTCCACAGAGTGACTCCTCAGTTTTGCCCGGCCTGCAGCTGTCATGATTCGCAGAAGGTCAATGACCATGTCCTTGTGTTGTTGTGTTTTCAGGAGCACAACATCCATGTACTGGTCGAACGCTTTATCCTTCGGTGATGCAGTTGGCCATAGAGAAGCAGTACCAGACAATAGTGCTGTTGGATCATCCTCGAATTCACCAAGCTTCATGATCGCTGCTCGGTAGAAACCGTTCATCTCGAGGGGACTCTTGGCAGCCTTAGCTCTGCAGAGAAGAGGATTGCATACATAATAGTACATGATGGAGAATGCACACAATTCCGCTTCAATTCTTATGTCAATGTACTGCTGATATACAGATAATTCTAGTCTATTTAGAACCTTTGTGTCTTTGAGTGATTCCAAATAGAGCAGTACGGCATCTTTGGAGAGAAGAGTGGGGAGAGCATTGAGGAGGTATACAAGATATCTGTTTCCAACTATTGGTTGAAAAATATGAGCAGCAGAGTCCTTGTACATCTCAGCATCCATGGCAAACATCTTAAAGTCCTTCCCACGGCCGTACTCCTTGCGACTCTGCTCACAGATCAGTTTGTTCGTTTCATAGATGAGCTTTTTTGCCCCAACATTCTGTCTGTGGTTAGATGCGTCGTGAAGATGGGTACAAGTTGCATTTGTCATCGCATTGACCATATTGTCTACTTTGTGTGCAGCACACGTCCATTCTCTGATGGACACTTTCTCTAACTGTTCTGCTTCGCTTAGTTCCTGCCATCCCGGATCCTCCTGGAAATGCTGTGTCTTACGCTTCAGAAGTTCTTTACCAACAGCTCTCTCATTAGCTGCCCTGTCTGACATCCGAGCACCTATCCTTGCTACCGAGTAGGTGTCTTCATCATACTCGATTTGCAAAAGGTCTGCAAGCTGTCGTAGTTCATCCATCTCTTCTAGAAGTTGACTCACAGTGTCTGATGCTTTCCCTGATGCTACTGGGCTTACAGTTAGAGTGAATGTTTGTCTTTCCTCACCAACTCCCAGCTTGAGAATGTGGGTGCCCCAGTGAATCAGTGATTTTGTAGTTCCATCACTATGGTGTCCTAAGTCACCACTTTCCCTTGCTAGCTCCACTGCTGCTCGGATTTTCACTAACTCACCAGCTTCTGACAGCATTCTCTGAGCAGATGACCTTGACGGCAGAACTACACTCTCAGCATCAACAGGGGTGATGAAATCCAACACACTACGAACTACGCTCTGAATCGTGTTGCAAGAAACATTCTTTGTCAGCAAATCATAGTACAGCAAACGAATGTTAGCATTGTATTTCCCTTTGTTCCTCGTTTCAAGAGTTTTTAGCGCATCTAGCTGGTCTCTCATATCATGGGCAGTCTGCCTGTGCTCCTCAACCTCTTGCTGTAGGTGTTCAATAATGCCGCTCTGATATAGATCAGCAGCATCTTTGTCGAGTCGACCTTGTTCCTTGAATGAGTTGATTTCAGTCCTCAGACTCTCTAGCTTCAGGTGTTTTCTTTTCAATGTTTTCTTTAGATTAGAGGCCGTACGTTGACTTGTCTTCGCCTTACTCCGCATATTTTCTGCTTCTTTCTCCACAGCCTCCAAACGTAGTTCGAGTTGGAGATTGACTTGATGAGCATCCTTCAGCTTGGATTTACAGTCAGCAACCAAATCCTCATGCTGATTCCTGGTTATAAGGTTCCTTTGACGACCATTCAGATCCTTCAACTTTGCCCTTAAATGGTCGACTGCTCTCTGCTTTTCTTCAGTTTCATTCAGCACATCTCTCATTCTTACTCCAATACATTTTGTCAGCGTTTCATTTTCATTTTCGAGAGACTGCCTGCATGCTAACTCCTTATTAAGCTTTCGCTGGAGCTGCTTGTTTTCCTTCATCAGCACATCAACTTTCGAAGAATTTGCCGTCACTTCAGTGCCATTGCGAAGAAGAGTACTTGGAGATAGTGATGCTGCACATTGTTTCATGGGACTGACTGCTACATGTCGCACTTGTTGCTGGACACTATAATCCTTTCCCCAGGTGAACTGTTGGTCCAAGAAGTCGATGAAAGCTCTGCCCTGTTTGTCACCACAAACACGGTTGTAAATACGTGCAAAAGACAAATACCTTTTTTGCAGAGATTTTACCTTCGCATTCATAGCTTTTGCAGTACGGTCATGAATTCCTGCAAAATAACGGAGCCATGCATGCAAAATTTCATAACTCTTTCTGCAAACCTCAGTCCCATTGAAGACAACAGCTTCTTCTTTTTCAAACTGAACGCTGGAAAAGTAAAGTTCGAGAACTTGGCGATTGGTTGGAACTCTCCATGAGTGAACACTGTTGGTGTCGATGGGAAGAACCCAACAATTCTGTTCGTTGAATCCAAGCTGACGAACAAAAAAAGATGGTGCCTCGCAGACCTTGATCCCAAATTTTCTACCATGTTGGACTTTTGGCAGATGAATGAATATCTGAAAAGAGAAAAAGAGAGTATAAATTAGTTGAATATTAAAATAAAGAAATGTAAATATTTTCTTAAATCATAAATAAAGTATATGTTCCTTCTTAAAGCTGTCATTTTTGTATCAATACAGATGAGAGATCTGAATAAAAATTGTATAGCAATAGACAAGGTGTACTTCATTTCATTTTAAAAATATATTATCTGGTTTTGCCAGATTACATGAAGGCAACTATCCCAAAGGAAAATTACACCCAGAGAACGATTACTTCCCTTAAATTACCCCCTAGAACAAATTCGCCCCCCTCCCCTCTGAGGACAAATACACCTCCCTTCCCCCTACCCCGCCACCCCCGAAAGAATTACCCTCCTGTTCATTAAAGGGGAAGTCCACCCTTATAATAAGTTGGAAAATTTTGGCGGGGGTTAAACCAGGGCTGTCAACTTTGGGGAACTGCTTGGAGGGAGATTATTTTTCTTCAGATGAACCAGCATATCGTATTGTATGCAATTATTTTTGCTCAAGGGGGATGATAGTGAGCACTAAAAATATTTTTTTACTCAACACCCTCCCCTTGAGCACAAAAAAATGCAAACGATACGATTCGCTGGTTTGTCCTAATTAACCACTATCAAACAAACCACAATGGAAACAAATGCGTTCAATAATTTGTTTTACTTTGACCTTTGTTGAGTGAGATTTTCATTTTTACACTTTTGGCCGGAGGTTTTTTCATAAACCGGGCGGGATGAAGGGCGTGGTGGCAGGAGTTTCCTGCTACGATTGCATGATCGAAACTCCCTCTAAATGTGGGAGGGGTTGACAGCCCTGGGAAATTGACCCCTAGGGGGTGGGCGATTGTCCAAGGCAAGAGGGGGTAATTTTATGGGGGTTAATTGTCCCGCTGGTATTAAGTAGTAATTTAGCCGGGGACTTGATTGGTCCGCCGACGCTTGAACACCAACACACACTTATCGATTCTAGGTACATGCCCTCTAACAAAGTAATAGTTTTCACAACTGATAATCAACTTGATAATGTCTTAATGATATTTGACTTTCTTTTTTATTCTTTTGAATTTGAAAATTATTTATAGGCCTAGAGTTGACCTAGATCTAGACTAGAAACTAATTTCATTTGACATTTCATAAAATATTTAATTTATTACTGACACTGAATAAGTTTCAAAGTTAAAAATATGATTTGAAAATAATAGCGTCTTTGTCAAATTCTTAAGCAACTTAATCTTGCAAAAATCAAGAGCACTATAATATAAACCGCCTCCAACATGGCATGCCATGTCACGTCATTCCAGCAAAGCATAGAGAGTCAATGCTTGTGTATTGACCTCAAGCACTGCACTACTTGTTAATAGGCAGCATTTGAATACATGAATAGTCAATACACTCATAACACACGGATGCATACAATCATGCCAATGCGGCTGATCGGCAAGTTTGACAGTGGACTCACAATTTGAATTTTTAAATTATTCTTTCTAACATCGGAAAGTTGAAAAAATTGTATTTTACTGCTATTAAAGTGTCATCAATTGTCACTAAAGTACCGCTTTTGAATGAAATTGGTTGAGTTTTGTACAGTGGTGTTTGAAATGTTGAGAATCAATAGCACAGCTTTTAATACACAGCCAGGCTAGTAATGCACCCATGTGTGTCACGTCACGTCCGCATCTATTGAATTTATCCCAAGCCATTGCCCCACACATACGAATATGTGTTTGTTTACATGTCATAATAAGCACCGAAACCGCCGTGCAATGTGCGGCGACGCAACAACGAAAACATCGAACCACTACATCAAACCCCCATCAGACACGGCTTCAAAGATCGAGACCATGTCGGAAAACCCTTTACTCAAAACCAAAACTCTGACAAGTTATAAATAGATATATTAATGATTAACATTCTGTGAATCCGGCAATCCATAAATTTATCATAAACATTAACAAACCAAGGTTCAAACTTCACACCGTCGCCACAAATTCGGGGGGTAATCATGGTAATGGCTCTCGATCAATGCGGAAGTAGATCTGGCACATATGCGTAAACGAGTTCGAAAATCACCCATTCTATTTCACTTTTAACTAGGTCTAAATAGTTATTTATTCGATAATTTGGAGTTTATGCGTGGAGAAATACTACTTGTGTGCGGTTTTTCTTACTTTTTACGATAATTTGACGATAACTTTGCATGTGAAATGAAAAATCAGCAGGATGGTTTTTCGTTTACTTACCATGAGACGTTCTCGCACGTAGGGCCGTGTCAGCTGCGAAGCCATGCTATGAACAAAATCTAGACGATCGTGGTAAAAACTCGGGGTACATTTTCAGTTGATGCTCGACTATGAAATCATGAAATATCGCTAAACTTTCAGATATGGCTTTTTATATATCGATAAAGGTCTGGTGAGACCGGCAGTCCACGAAATATTTTGGTTTCGGAAATATAAGCATCAGAATCGAAGCTGTCATTACGTGAAACTTACAATGCTAAATAATAATAGAATAAAGCTTTCGCAGCCGTTCTTTCGAGCTGCTTAGACTCTATAGAGCCTTTACTATATATAAACCATCTACATGGCTGCATGTGGGCTGCATGCGATGGGCTGCTCAAAATTTGCTGCTCAATATTTGATCATATTTTCTGTCTTTGAATAGTCATTTGGCTTAATATTTGCTAGAAAATGATTAGGGATCTGCTGAATTGTATAATCTAGCGCGTTTTACAATTTTGGGGGGATAGATTTATGGAAATCTACCCAGTTTCACCTTACTCTGCTAATCTATAAAAGGCGCCAAAACTCCATACAGTCCCATACACTACTTTTGCCGTCTGGGACAGCTTATCTCATACCCAGATCAGCTTTATCAGTTGCTCACCTCCAGTGAGTGGTACTCCACAGCTTCCAACAAGAAACAGTTGATCTCCTCACCCTAGTCAACACTGATGTACAGCTGGAAAATATACCTAAGCTTTAAATAGCTCATCAATCTGAATACTTCCTGCTGCTTTGCCTTAGAGCTAGACTCGAGTTAGTGCTAGACAGTTCCACTTCCAGTCTAGTAGTACTAGTGTGACGCGGCCAAGAATCGTTACTGCCCTGATTGCTACAGTTAGTGAAATCATCTTAGTCAAGACCCCAAATCCGAGGCTTAACAGGCTGAGTACCAAATATATTTCACTAGACTCGGAACCCTGTGCATGGTATGTACTAAATGTTCTCCATGTTGTGTTTTACCATCTCTACGTACCCTCTACGTCTCAATCTTCTGAATCTGACTGTGTCTTGTGTGTACTGACTACTACTGTGTACGTAGCCTACGTAACTGTACCGTGAAGTCTTGTAATATCGTGCCCTCTATTACCGTCCTGTACCTGCATGTGAACTCGATGTGCTGTAAAGCCTATTGTGATCACCCTCCATCCTCAAGTACTACATGTATATGTTGTCCATGCTGTGTCATACCATCTCTACGTACTCTCTACTCGTCAATCTTCTGACTACGTCCTGTGTGTACTGTCTACTACTGTGTATGTAGCCTACGTAATTGTACTGTGAAGTCTTGTATTGTGCCCTCTAGTACCGTCCTGTGCCTGCATATGAACTCGATGTTTTGTGAAGCCTTTGTCGATCACCAAATCTCGTGTATGCGTGTTAATATTTTTCAGTGCTGTATGCTCTGCTTGTGATCATACCACTTGCTGTAAACATCGATGTGCTCACTAAGCTTGTAATAGTACCCTTTCTTGTACTCTTTTATGTATTTGTGACACTGATTTAGAGAAATCTCTGGAAGCAGATATATATATATATATATATACCGTGTGCCTGAAACCCTTAGAATATAAATCTGTTTTGTTCTCCGTATACCCGTACCCTGTGTTATACGAACAAACTTGACAATGGCACAGACCAAGAAAGCTAACAAAAGTCGCAGGTCTAATGGAAAAAATGTCTCAGCTAATTGTAATAGCCCAAACTCACTCGAGGATTCTTTAGCACACAATCCAGACGAGAGAAACGGCAACCAAAATAGCCAGGGCCTGTCTGATAAAGATAAGACTATATCTAAAAAGAGACATAGCCTTGATGGCAAACTCATCCAATATTTTGTAAAAGATAGTGCTCACGGAAAAAATGGAGATATGCAATTAACAGTCATTATACCTCAAAGAGTGCTGCAAGGAATAAAAGATACACTCTGTGGTCTAATGAAAGACCAGAGCCCTCTCCACGGCACGCCTCTCACAGCTTCCTGGTCCAGCTACTCCTCTCCCGGGTATGACTCGGTGGGCTACACATTTTACAATAGGCTCACCTCTGGCAAACAAGGAAAGTGGAAACAATTCGAAATCCAATTACGCCTCAACACATGTGAAATGATTCTTCATGGAAAACACCTTGAATACCTCGGTGATATAGTCCTTCCCTGGATCACTATCAGGCTGAAACAAAACCACCCAAACTTCTTTCAGAATGCAGATCTCTCTACTCTCCTCATCAGTATCTCACAACTTTGCCGGACATCCAAAGAGAAAACATCCTGTGATTGCCACGAAGATGACAAAACAATCGCCTGCACCTTATGTCTCACACATGCCTGCAAAGAAGCTGTTCAGTGTTCGGACTGTGAAAACTGGCATCATTACTCATGCCTGGGGCTCTCTCAAACGGAAATCTCCAGACTTACTTCCCCAGAAGAAATCTTCAAATGTGATGCATGCTCACAGTCACCACCAAATCAGAAGAATATGAATGAAGTCATGCAGGATGAGGCATGTTCACTTCCTCCACCAATTTGTGATGACAGCTCCCAAGAACACATCCCTATTTCTGATGATCCACTTTTTCCAAACCCCAAATCACAGAACTCAATCCATGCTGGAAATACCCATGGTCTCGATGAGAAATACAGAGATCAAGCTACCCAAACCAGCATAATCCACATCCCGGATAATATAGTAGTTTCCAAAGTAACTCAGACTGAAGAATCTAAGACCACTGCTCTGAATAAAACAGATCTGCAATCTCCTGTTGGCTCGACAAAGCCCTGTGACAAATGCACTGCACTGGAGAAGACACTCAAAGTAGCAAAATCTGCCTCAAAATCCTTGGAAAACATTCAGACTACAATCTTGCAAGAGCATGAAAAGGTAGTAGCAGAATTATGCCAGACAAAGAGAGAGAATGAATCCTTTCTGCGCAGACTTGAAGGTGATAAAGACCTGGTTGTTGTGAAGGAAGCTCAAATTGCTGATCTTAAACTGACAATCAGAGATCTAAAACATAACAAGTCTAAACTTATCATTGCAAATGACCTCCTACAGGAACTGTGCCTAAAAAACGGGCTAGACACAAGTGCCGCACACCTGAATGTCAGAGCATCCCTGTTCGACAACACTGTAATGCCGAAAACCCGCTCTTCGCTGAACAGCCTCAAACTAGCAATCGATTTGATGTCTTAGAAGATCTCTTAGAGATGGACTCACCTGAACGCTCTGACACTTGTAGTGATTCCCCATTGATCTCTCACTCTAAAACTGGCGAGCCCTTCAAAACTACAGCCCAACGACAGCAGTCACAGTGGAAAGCTTCAAAAAGATCTCCTCAAAAGCAAAAACAACACGTCTCACCTAGACAGCCTAATACCTACCCCTCTATGACAAGCCCATACAGGAAACCCTCAAACATGGCCAGAAGGGGATTGGAAGGGTCCCCTAAGAGAAGACCAAAGCCCGGAAGCCCTTTGAGACCTGACAAAAAACGCCCGTCGGACTCGGACATGCCAGCCTCTACCAGTCAACAGTCCATTCAACACAGTTTGCCTACTAAAAAGCCGAAAACCCCCATGCAGAACCCTCAAAACCTGATCACCCAATGCCTCGCATGGCATACATGCAACCAATGAATGCGAATGCCTATGGTATCTCGATCACTCCCCATCGGGAATGGCATAAGAAAACCTCTTCAGTCACGACTCCGACACAATCTCCTCCCAAAGCCGAGTCTAACCCCAAAAGACTCAACCCCAGCGTAGACCAATCTCACAACAAACGGACTCCCTCAAAAGCTAAAGCTAAGGACCCCTACCTCACCTCTTGCATGAAGGATCAAATGGACTCTCCAACATCACATTTTATCTGGATCGATCACCCATCTCCCCCTTCGATACCAAACCCAACCAGACGCACATTGAGAAAAAACCCAGATGAAGAAGTAATCAATGCACCAACCCGTGAGAATCCTGGTTCCAGAGATACAAACCTAGATCATGCTGCATTGCCAAGTGACCCTATCCAGGATAATCTGCCGACTGATAGAAAATGGTACCCAGAAAGGGGAGGAAAGTCACTACCCATCAGTGCAAATAGCTCGAATGTGCCAGTCACCCTGGACGATCGAAGAATCCCCATTCCTATCCATTCTCACAGCTCCAGAAAGAGTGCCGACCAACCCCCAAGCATCAATCAAACCGCTCAGCCGGTTTTTCAGTATGGCCGTGCCTCAACCCTAACGCACATTGCCCTCCTAGAGAAAGCCTACTACCTCACCATGACTGCCTTAAACATCCTGACTCAACCAATGAACACTCCAGAACTTATCTGCTTACCAAGCCTAAGGCATCTACACAAACAAATCATAGAATGCACAGACTCAAGCCTCCGTCTCCTACCCACAATGCCCATCCAATAAACTACTCTGCATTCAACACAAACTGCCATGGACCCTCTCCACTCCAACATAAACCAGTGAAAATACCAGAACCAATTAATGACCAACCCAACATCGTTCTAGGAACCTTCAACACAAGAGGGCTCTCAACCATCACAGCATTTCTGCAAGAAAGGCTCAAGTCTATTGACATCCTTGGAATCCAAGAACACTGGCTAACAGACAACAACACACTGATATTAAGTGCCGTCAGTCCAGACCACTCCGTTATCACCAAGCAGGCAGAAACAACGGCGGACTCCTTCTACAAAACTCGAACAAGAGGCAAGGGCGGTGTAGCCCTCTTCATACGGAACACGCTATCTGTGACATGCAAAGAAATTCCATGTGAATCACCAAGAATTGTCGCAGCCTTCATCCGCCTGAGAAACTCCACAGAAACTCTTGTGGTAATCTGCTGCTATCTGCCTTGTGGAATATCCCTAAATGACCAAGCAGACTACCTCAACTGTCTTGCAAGCATCACACATATCAGAGAAAGTTACCCATCTTCCTCAACAATCATTGCTGGAGACTTCAACGCTGATACTGTTTCCAGTACCCAGACCAAAAAGACAGGATCTATTCTAAAAGACTTCATGCTTCAGCATGCACTCTCGAGCCTCACAGCTGCACACTGTGATGAGAATGACCATACCTACTGTACAGATGATGGAAGACATAAATCCAGCATCGACGGCTTTCTTGTGCCAACCGATGAGCTTCCCATGTACTCTAATACGGAGATAACTGGGGATGAACTGACTAACACCTCGGATCACCTTATGGTCATCACAAGTCGACTACGTCAACCCAAGGTTGCAAGACGCACTGACTTCGGTGATAACTTGCAGAGCACCCCTACACCGGATGAAAATCAAATGGCACTCTGTTGGGCGCAAAACGATACAGGAGAAATATACCACTCCCATGGAAAGAACAGCATCTCTCATTTTTCAAAACAACAACTTGAATCTCCTTGATGACTCCTCTATCGACAGACTATTGCAAGAATTCAACTCGACAATGCAGATGACCTCTCTAGCCCTCCCTCACACAGTTCTCTCCAAGAAGAAACAGGGCAAACCTGAATGGACACCACAAGTTCAAGCAGCATACAACAATACCCAGAAAGCCAGAAAAATGTGGCAGAAGGAAAGTGGTGCTAAGACAGGAAGAAGATATGAGGAACACTTGAAAGAGAAGAAGTCCTTCAGGAGCTGCCTGAGACAAGCTAATGCCATCCAACGACGTAATCTCCAAAAGCAAGTTGAAACAGCCTCACGCTCGGACCAAACACTCTTCTACCATCTGATAAAGAAGAGCAAAGGTAACAAGCAACATAACACAACGACCTCCATTGAATATGATGGTCACACGTTTGACGGCCAAGAAGTCATACTCGGATGGCACAAGTACTTCACAGACCTGGCATATAATCCCTCCCACCTCCTTCCATCCGAGGAAAGCATAGACTGCGCAGATATGCCAGCTGAGAGTACCCAACGTGCCTCTACAAAAGACCCATCGACACTCCAGTACCATCATGAATCACGCCTGAAATATCCGGAGCTCCAGATTGCGATAGACTCACTCAAACCAGGCAAAGCCAGCGGCCCTGACAATATTAGCGCAGAACACATCAAACACCTCGGCGTGATTGCTCGAAGACTCCTGCTCCTCCTCCTGAATGCAATCCTACAAAGTGGACACTGCCCAAAATCACTGAAGACAGGAATCATTCTGCCCTTCCACAAAGGTAAAGGAAAACACTCAGGATCCACGTAACTACCGAGGCATCACACTAACTCCAACGCTCACCAAGTTGCTTGAAACCTGCATCAAGCCTCGCCTCGAGACACAGCTGTCCATCAAAGACATCCCCGACCAACTACAGTTTGGATTTCGCAAAGGCTTCTCATGTCAACTGACTGCATTGTGCCTTCAACTCACAATTGAGATCACAGGAGCTAAAAAGAGACCCTTGTACATTTGCTTCCTGGATGCAGAGAAAGCGTTTGATAAAGTATGGCACCTTGGCTTACTCCATAAGTTAAGGAAATCTGAAGCTGATCCGGATATCCAGCACATCATTCACAACCTCTATAACGGAATGGAAAGCCAAGTCCTCTGGGATGGAAGGGTCACACAAACCATCCATATTCAACAGGGTGTCCGTCAAGGTGGAGTCCTCTCTCCCACACTATATACACTGTTCGTTGATGGTCTCATCAAGAAGCTCAGAGACTGCCAGCTTGGATGCATGATTAACGGCCGCTACTCCGGTGTCATTGTGCTTGCTGACGATGTCGCCTTGATCAGCAACACACCATCACAGTTGCAAGAGATGATCACGGCAACCCAAGCATACACAAGAGAATGGCGCTATAAAATCAATCCCACTAAGAGCGCAGTTGTGGTGATGAATGCTCGAAAGATGGACAGCCAACAGGAGTGGACAATGGGTGACCTCACTATATCCCGAAAAGACTCTCACCAACATCTTGGGATCACAAGGTCATCATCACAGACCGACCCGACGGATTACATCATATCAAAGGGACTTAATGCCTTTTACGCCCTTTGCGGTGCAGGTGCCCATACCTTGGGACTCGTCCCTCTTCTCTCAATACGCCTGTGGAACATCTATTGCATCCCCAGGATGCTCTACGGAACCTCCATCTTACTCCTCAATAAGTCAATGTTAAGCAAACTAAACCGTGCACAGACCCACCTATTCAAGCGCATCCTTGGCATTCCTGTCACAGCCGCTGATGAGAGTGTATTCCTCCTAACAGGCCTCATACCAATCAGTCAAAGAATTGGCCAAGAGAAACTACTGCTGCTCGGCCAACTACTTGACCTCGACACCACCAGATTCGAGCGCCGGACCTTTCTACATGCACTCAGCAGTGACACTCCCTCAGTAAAAAGCCTGAAAGTTATTCTGGCTGTGTACAAGCTTCCAACCATCGAGGACCTAATTAATGATCCCATTCCCTACATCTCCTGGAAACGCAGAGTTAAGAACTCAATCTCTGCTGCAGTCGAGGAAGCTACACGGGAAGGAGCTGCCACCAAGACGTCCCTTGCATTCTGGCATGGAAAATCCATCAACCCAAGGAACCTCTACCCAAAAGACCCACCATCAACAATAATTAGACAGGCACTGACCATTAGAGCACAGCTCCTCACATCTACCTACCTCACCCGAACCCGCCTCACCAAAATTAATAAAGCAACCAACACTAAGTGCCCTCTATGCAATCTTGAGGACGATACCGTCACACACGTCGTGGCTGCCTGTACGGCTACCGTCAACCTATTGGAAGAACTTATTGACAGAGTCAGCAGGCTCCTACGTAACGTCTCCAACTCTGCACCAAATACACCCCTGCTCGACACCCAGGACCCCTCCCATTTGACCTGCGCTATTCTCCTGCCATATGATCCATCCCTTCCCTACACTGTCAATGACTCAATTCTGAAAATGACACTTCATTATCTATATAAAGTTCATGCCCATCGCCTGCACTCCATACCCTCCAACTAAGGACGATACAGCATATTTATTACACAGCCTACCACTTCAACTGCGAGGAACTCGCTGATCTCCGAAAAACGGAGGGATAAAACAGAGAGATTGGTCAAAAATGAAAACAAAATCAGTAATTGTCCAATTGAAAGAAAGGCTTTCATTATGAGATTTTCAGCGGCAGGGATTAGCCACGCCGACGAATCTCATGAATGAGGTACTTTCGGTGACCGCGCAGGGACAAAAGAGCCCGAATCCAATAGAATCTTTAAAAAAAACGGATTACCTCCTTGTTATTCAAAAGGCTCTATTTCTCATCAGGGCCCTCTAAAATCTTTGAAAATTTCAGAGAATATCGATCCACTATCTCTTCTCAAGGAAAACAAGTTTTGAGTAATTTTGAGTTTTCTTTTTAATAAAACAACGCTTTTAAAAACATATCTTTTGGGGGGAAATTACGGGTAAAACGGCAGAATCTTCATGTTTTTAAAGTTGCTTTTTTGATTTCATTCATGGATTTGTTATGTCATCCAATCCAGTTTCAAGTTGAAGAAATATTTCTATCTGCAGCTTCATTACTTTACAGCTTAAAAACTCTGATTAAGGTATGAATACTTTCTTCAAAATAAAAAAGATTTGTTCGTTCCTGAACTTTGCATACACTCCCACTCCCTTCTCTATTTCTATTGATATTCGTTTTTTTTCATACTTCAGAGTTCACGTTTTGGATTGATGTTTGTATAGACGAAATGAAATATTGTAGCCGATCATATATATGAAATGTCTATGCCCAAATTGTTAAATCTTTTCATTTTTTAAAAAGATATCAACGAGTGTGGTTCTAGCCCGTGTCTACAAGGATCTTGCATCGATCTGGTTAACGGCTTTACATGCTCTTGCAGCCTTGGATTCACGGGAACAACATGTGAAATAAGTAGGTTTTGCATTTTCATTCTAATCAAATATTGTAATGATCTAAAAATAAAAGGTCGAGGAAATCTTTCTGTAACATTCAAAAACTGTCATAAATGAGGGAAGTGATCTGTAGCATCATGTTCAATTCATATTGTTTTTAAAGTTGCTTTTTTGATTTCATTCATGGATTTGTTATGTCATCCAATCCAGTTTCAAGTTGAAGAAATATTTTTATCTGGAACTTAATACTTTACAGCTTAAAAACTCTGATTAAGGTATGAATACTTTCTTCAAAAAAAAAAAAAAAGATTTGTTCGTTCCTGAACTTTGCATACACTCCCACTCCCTTCTCTATTTCTATTGATATTCGTTTTTTCATACTTCAGAGTTCACGTTTTGGATTGATGTTTGTATAGACGAAATGAAATATTGTAGCCGATCATATATATGAAATGTCTATGCCCAAATTGTTAAATCTTTTCATTTTTAAAAGATATCAACGAGTGTGGTTCTAGCCCGTGTCTACAAGGATCTTGCATCGATCTGGTTAACGGCTTTACATGCTCTTGCAGCCTTGGATTCACGGGAACAACATGTGAAATAAGTAGGTTTTGCATTTTCATTCTAATCAAATATTGTAATGATCTAAAAATAAAAGGTCGAGGAAATCTTTCTGTAACATTCAAAAACTGTCATAAATGAGGGAAGTGATCTGTAGCATCATGTTCAATTCATATTGTTTTTAAAGTTGCTTTTTTGATTTCATTCATGGATTTGTTATGTCATCCAATCCAGTTTCAAGTTGAAGAAATATTTCTATCTGCAGCTTCATTACTTTACAGCTTAAAAACTCTGATTAAGGTATGAATACTTTCTTCAAAATAAAAAAAAAGATTTGTTCGTTCCTGAACTTTGCATACACTCCCACTCCCTTCTCTATTTCTATTGATATTCGTTTTTTCATACTTCAGAGTTCACGTTTTGGATTGATGTTTGTATAGACGAAATGAAATATTATAGCCGATCATATATATGAAATGTCTATGCCCAAATTGTTAAATCTTTTCATTTTTTAAAAAGATATCAACGAGTGTGGTTCTAGCCCGTGTCTACAAGGATCTTGCATCGATCTGGTTAACGGCTTTACATGCTCTTGCAGCCTTGGATTCACGGGAACAACATGTGAAATAAGTAGGTTTTGCATTTTCATTCTAATCAAATATTGTAATGATCTATACAAAAAAGGTCAAGGAAATCTTTTATGAAAAATTGAAAATCTGTCATAAATGAGGGAAGGAATCTTAAGCATCATGTTCACTTCATATTGTTTTTAAAGTTGCTTATTCGTTTTTGATTTGATTCATTGATTTGTAATGTCATCCAATACAGTTTCTAGTTGAAGAAATATTTTTATCTGGAACTTAATACTTTACAGCTGAAAAAATCTGATTAAGCTATGAGTACATTCTTCAAAAAAAAAAAAAAAAAATACGTTCCTGAATTGTGCATACACTCCCACCCTCTCTCTCTCTCTTTCTCTCTCGATTGATATTTTTTTAATACTTCAGAGTTCACCTTTTGGATTGATGTATTGATTGACGAAATCAAATATTGTAGCCGATCATATACTTAGTGTCTTTGATCAATTTTCGATTGTTGCCTTTTAAAAAAGATATCAACGAGTGTATTTCTACCCCGTGTCTAAATGGTGGCTCTTGCAATGATCGGATTAACGCATATCAGTGCGTTTGCGGCAATGGATTCACGGGTGTTTCATGTGAAACAAGTAGGTTTTCTATTTTAATTCTAATCAAACATTGTAATTAGCTTTAAAAAGTCGAGGAAATCTATAATTTAATATTTAAAAACTTTCATAAAGGAGGAGAGTGATATTAAGCATCATGTTCAATTTATATTGTTCTACAGGTTGCTTATTTTTTGTGATTTGATTCATGAATTTGTAATGTCATCCAATCACGTTTCAAGTTGAATAAATATTGCTATCTGCATCTTGATTACTTAACAGCTTAAAAACTCTGATAACGTTATGAATACACTCTTCAAAATAAAGAATAAAGATATGTACGTTCCTTAATTTTGCATTCACTCCCAACCCCCTCTCTCTATTGATATATATTGTATTTAAACTTCAGAGTTAACGTTTGGGATTGATGTATTTATAGACCAAATTTAATATTGTAACGGATCATATATTTAGTGTCTTTGAATAAATTTTCGATCGTTGCCTTTTTAAAAAGATATCCGCGAGTGTATTTCTATCCCATGTCTAAATGGTGGCTATTGCAATGATCGGATTAACGAATATCAGTGCAATTGCGTTTATGGATTCACGGGTGTTTTATGTGAAAGAAGTGGGTTTTCTATTTTAATTCTAATCAAACACGGTAATTAGCTTTAAAAAAAGGTCAAGGAAATCTATTATGTAATATTGAAAATCTTTCATAAATGAGGGAAGTGATCTGTAGCATCATGTTCAATTTACATTGTTTTAAAAGTTGCTCATTCGTTTTTTGATTTGATTCATGGATTTGTAATGTCATCCAATCTCGTTTCAAGTTGAATAATTATTGCTATCTGCAGCTTAAAAACTCTGATAACGTTATGAATACACTCTTCAAAATAAAGAATAAAGATATGTACGTTTCTTAATTTTGCATTCACTCCCAACCCCCTCTCTATTAATATACATATATATATTTTATACTCCAGAGTTCACGTTTTGGATTTATGTATTTATAGACGAAACTAAATATTGTAGCCGATCATATATTTAATGTCTTTGCTAACATTTTCGATACCTTTTTGATTTAGATACCTGAAGAAATGCCCTTTACAGCCCCCAAAAATACATCCCCCTTACGCTTACCGACTTTTAGAAAGTTGCCATCCAAATGATTATATTAGTATGGGCGGCCGTTAGTGCCACGGCACGCGTCATCACTTCTTAGGCGTAGTCTCTAGCATCCCATCAAGGTCACTAAATTCTTCATTCCCCGAAGTCACTCATGTGCGACCGTCCAGACGCAATCTCGTCCGGTTCGGGCCGTTTTTTTTAGGCCTTTCTTTCGGCCTAGCTATCTCCACTATCCTAGAAGCTACAAACTTCTAACACATTGTTCTGGATAGTCCGAGAGAGGCTCTTTCGTTTGACATGTAGAAACACGTGCATCAATGCATGCACATCGTTCTGATACGATTGCAGTTTTAGTTGCATTGACGACTTATTGCCAATGTCTCGTTTCCGTTCCCGTTCGCGTTCTGCATTTTTATTCTTCTTCTTTGTCGTCTTCTTGATCTTATGCCGAAAATCCCTCCCTTTGTGCACGCATTGCTTGTTTTTCCTATCTAGGTCCTTTCCTCTTGCCCCATTCCTTTTAAATTTCGTAAGCGTAATCTCTGATATCCAATCTAGGTCACCTGACTCAACGTTTTCAAAAATAACTCCTCCTCGACCGTCCTGACGCCATGTTGTCTGTTTCTGATCCGCTTTAAAGGTACTATATCCCATTTGCAGGCCAAACAAATGAAAAGGTTAAATTCCAACGGCATTTGAAAGACAATACTAAGTAGACATGTAATACTTGTTTCGGAACAAGTATAGGTGGGCTGTTCCAATTGGTGCATACCACACATGGTTAGTGAGATAGTGATCAGTGAAATGTTTGACATTTGACCCTAATTTACATACTAAGTAGTTAAGATAACATTGGCATGATTTGACCTAAATTTTTGAAATAATCCTCTTATTCAGGTCTATTAGTGTGCCAAATGTCATGTCTATACAAAAGCATTGTTTTAGAGAAGCCATGTACAGTATATTTGACCTTTAACCTTAAAATATAAATAACATAATGAAATATGCATATTCTCGATTTTGGGTTTTTATATGAAATATTTTTTTTCATCTATCAACATGCAACGTTTCAAGTCAATTGCGACCAATGTACCAAAATACTCCACATAGACATTACACGTATATGGAATATGGGATTTTCAAATTACATTTTCTAGTTAAAATATCACTATGATCTCATTATCTGATTAAAAAATAAATGTCACATTCTGTGTGAAGAATTGTCTCAGCTACAACATATCCAAAGCTGGCAGAAAATCGAGCTAAAATAACGAGATATTGCTCAAAAAGACTGGAATGTAGAATCCAGATTTCAGAAAAAGTCATGTCCCATAGAGAATACACGTAAAATTGGAAAATTGACATGCCTCCTTTAATCGAAAAGTACGCCATGATGCCATTGTTAAAATGAAAATAAATGTCATATTTCATGTAGACAATTGTCTCAGCTAGAACATATCAAAATTTGGAAGAAAATCGATCAATATTTACAGAGATACAATCAATTTTCCAAAAATATGCTGACGTCATAATATGCAAATTGAAATTTTGAGTTCGGAGGCCATTATGATGACGTCATGAGTTAATTGAGGGTCAAATGAGACATGAAATCATATCTCCGACTCATAATCTATCCAAATATGAAAAAAATTGGGAGTTCCCATCCATTCTGAAGAGTTACAATGAATTTTGTATAGGCATGTTTTTGCCCATGTATTGTGGATAGAGATAGCGCAGGTCCGCGAGTGCTATCAATTTTGACGGACGCTCATTGCGTTATTACTGGTCAGAAAAAGGTGAACAAGGTATCAAAATGCTTGGAAAAATATGCCAAATATGATGACAGAGAAAATTTGGCGATTCTATGTTGCAAAATGCCAGAACGCGCGAAAACGCGCGCATGCGCGCGTGCGCGTTTTTTTGAAAAATGCTTAAAATGGCCTGAAACGTATTCAAAAAGAATTTGAGACGATTTGGAGCATTTTGAAAATTTGCGCGCGCGTTTTTTGACCTGAAATTGACCGGACGGATATTGACCTTGATCATGATAAATATGAATGAAAAATGACTTTCCCTTATGAAGATATCATGAGTTGAAAGTACCCCAAAAAACACAAAATGGCGCCTGGATGACGTCATGAAGACTTGATGACCTTGAAAATGTTCCTGTCACGTCTTATGGCAATGACCTATGACTGTGCCAAAATTGAACGAAATTGACTAAACCGATCTTGAGTTATCCTGTTAACAAAAAGTGTGCAAATAAATAAAAATAAATAATAAACTAGATTTGTAATACTTGTTTAGAACAAGTATAGGTGGGCTGGTCCAACTAAAATTTAAGACAAAATCAAGGGCTCATTTGAGATAGCTTATTGTCTCAGCTACAACATACTCGAAGTTCAGCGTAAACGAAGCTAAAACGACGGAGATATTGCTCGTGAAAGACGGGAATGTAGAATCCAGTTTTGAGAAAAAGTCATGTCCCGTAGAGAATACACGCAAAATGTGTAAAATTGACATGCCTCCTTTAATCGCCAAAATACGCTATGATGCCTTTGTCAAAATGAAAATTGTGGAAGCTGCATATGTAGAAAATTGTCTCAAAGAACAATGTCATGTAGTTCATGATGTGAACGAAATTTGACTTCCGTAGACATAACACGCACATTAAGAAAATTCTGACATGTCGCCTTTAATTGAAATTTTCACTATGATGACGTCATCAAAACGAAAAGTGAGGGTCACTTATCTTGTAGAGAATTGTCTTAGCTACAACATATCAAATTTGGGAGAAAAAGAGCACAAATAAGCTAGATAGTGCTCAAAGATTAATGTCATGTAGATTCGATGATGTGAACGAAATTCGACTTCGGTAGACATAACACGCACGTTAAGAAAATTCTGACATGTCGCCTTTAATTGAAATTTTCACTATGAAGACGTCATCAAAACGAAAAGTGAGGAAAACTTATCTTGTAGAGAATTGTCTTAGCTACAACATATCTAAATTTGAAAGAAAAACAATCAATATTTACAGAGATACAATCAATTTTCAATAAATATGCGGACGTCATAATATGCAAATTCGTATTTTAGGTTCCAAGGCCTTTATGATGACGTCACGATATTTGTACTGGCAAAATGAGACATAAAATCATAGCTCCAATTCATACTCTATCCAAATATGAAAAAATTGAGAGGAATTCAGGCATTCTGACGAGCTATGGCGGATTTTATATAGACATGTTTTTACCACTTTTTACATTATATTGCCCATTGACGCGCGCACGAATTTTAAAGTTTGACGCACGCGTGTGGCATTATAGAGGGTCGAGAATGACTGGAAGTAGTTGGAAATTGTCAAAAATAGTGTCAGGAATACAAACCATGCGAAAAAACGGCATTTTTAAGATGTGTAAGTGCTGCGCGCGCGGACGCGCACGGACAGAAATTTTTGAAATGCTTAAAATGACCTAATTCGTACTCTCGTTTAATAGTTAAGTGATTTTGAGCATTTTTAATTTGGCGCGCGTAAGCGCGTCATGACCTTTATGTGACCTTTGATTACATGACCTATTGACATTTGACCTTAAGTATATGTGATATGAATATAAATAACCTTTGATGACGCATCATGAAGATATGATTGATAATGGATTTCACAAAATGTCGCCTAGATGACGTCACGATGACCTGATGACCTTGAGAATAATGCTGGCATTTGACCTTGATAAGCTTGATGACTGACAAGAAATTGATAAAATTTGATTGAGCCGAATTTGAGCAATCACGCTTACAATAAAGTGGTGGAAAATAAAAATAAACAAGTGCGTTACCGATATACAAAAACATTTCCCAAAACATTTCCCATAGCGATTACACGTGAACGGAAAATGGAATTCTCAAATCCCACTTTGCAAGTGAAATATGAGCATGATCCCGGCATCTGATCGAAAAATAAAGGGCACACTTGTGATAGCTTATTGTCTCAGCTACAACATACTCGAAGCTCAGCGAAAACAAAACTAAAACGACGGAGATATTGCTCGCGAAAGACGGGAATGTAGAATCCAGTTTTGAGAAAAAGTCATGTCCCATAGAGAATACACGCAAAATGTGAAAAATTGACATGCCTCCTTTAATCGCAAAAATACGCCATGATGCCTTTGTCAAAATGAAAAATCGTGACGACTGCATTTGTAGAGAATTGTCTCAGCTAGAACATATCAAAATTTAGAAGAAAATCGATCAATATTTACAGAGATACAATCAATTTTCCAAAAATATGCTGACGTCATAATATGCAAATTGAAATTTTGAGTTCGGAGGCCATTATGATGACGTCATGAGTTAATTGAGGATCAAATGAGACATGAAATCATATCTCCAACTCATAATCTATCCAAATATGAAAAAAATTGGGAGTTCCCATCCATTCTGAAGAGTTACAATGAATTTTGTATAGGCATGTTTTGCCCATGTATTGTGGATAGAGATAGCGCAGGTCCGCGGGTGCTATCAATGTTGACGGACGCTCATTGCGTTATTACTGGTCAGAAAAAGGTGAACAAGGTATCAAAATGCTTGGAAAAATATGCCAAATATGATGACAGAGAAAATTTGGCGATTCTATGATGCAAAATACCAGAACGCCCGAAAACGCGCGCATGCGCGCGTGCGCGTTTTTGCAAAATGCTTAAAATGGCCTGAAACGTATTCAAAAAGAATTTGAGACGATTTGGAGCATTTTGAAATTTTGCATTTTGAAATTTTTGACCTTGAAAATGTTCCTGTCACGTCTCATGACAATGACCTATGACTTTGCCAAAATTGAACGAAATTGACTAAACTGATCTTGAGTTATCCTGTTAACAAAAAGTGTGCAAATAAATAAAAATAAATAAATAAATAAATAAAGAAAGAAAATTCTGACGAAAACAGGTGATCTGTCGATACCGACAGACCACCTCATAATAATAAGAAGAAGAAAGAAAATTCTGACGAAATTAATAGGTGATCTGTCGATACCGACAGACCACCTAAAAATTATAAGGTGGTCTGTATGATATACAGCCCACCTAATAAATAAATAAACTAGACATGTAATACTTGTTAATAACAAGTATAGGTGGGCTGTTCCAAGTGCATGCCACACATGTTTAGTGACATACTAAGTAGTTAAGATAACATTGGCATGATGTGACCTTATTGTTTGAAATAATCCTTTTATTCAGGTCTATTAGTGTGCCAAATTTCAAATCTATACAATGCATGATTGTAGAGAATCCATGTAAAGTATGTTTGACCTTTGACCCTCAAATCTAAATATCAAAATGAAATATGCATTTTCTAGATTTTATTTTTTTATAAGAAATATCTCTGACTCATACTCTTTCCAACTATGATTAAAACAATAATACACGACAAGGACTCAGATTTCCCATAGGGTTGTACTCAAACGATTGACATTCTTCTCCCATAGATATAACACGCAAAATTAGGCATTTTATTACATTGTTTGTGATTGTATATGATAATATGTTATAATAGTCGAAGAAGATCATAAAATCAAATTTAAAACGACGGCAAAAAAAAAAAAAAAAATGACCCACCAGGAATCGAACTTGGGTCGCCGGAATGGGAGGCAAGTGCTATGACCACTATACCAAAATAATCCCATAGACATTACACGTGAACGGAAAATGGAATTCTCAAATCCCACTTTGCAAGTGAAATATGAGCATGATCCCGGCATCTGATCGAAAAATAAAGGGCACACTTGTGATAGCTTATTGTCTCAGCTACAACATACTCGAAGCTCAGCGAAAACAAAACTAAAACGACGGAGATATTGCTCGCGAAAGACGGGAATGTAGAATCCAGTTTTGAGAAAAAGTCATGTCCCATAGAGAATACACGCAAAATGTGAAAAATTGACATGCCTCCTTTAATCGCAAAAATACGCCATGATGCCTTTGTCAAAATGAAAATCGTGACAACTGCATTTGTAGAAAATTGTCTCAGCTAGAACATATCAAAATTTGGAAGAAAATCGATCAATATTTACAGAGATACAATCAATTTTCCAAAAATATGCTGACGTCATAATATGCAAATTGAAATTTTGAGTTCGGAGGCCATTATGATGACGTCATGAGTTAATTGAGGGTCAAATGAGACATGAAATCATATCTCCGACTCATAATCTATCCAAATATGAAAAAAATTGGGAGTTCCCATCCATTCTGAAGAGTTACAATGAATTTTGTATAGGCATGTTTTTGCCCATATATGCTATGTATTACAAGAGCTCGCGCGCACGGACATTTATCTTGAATGGACGCTCATCTTGTTATTAATGGTCATAAAGAGATAAACATGGTATCAAATTGTTCGAAAAAATATGGGAAATACCATGAAAGAAAAAAATGGCGATTTTATGTTGTATAATCGTGTTACGCGCGAAAACGCGCGCGCATGTGCGTGTGCGCGATTTTTTATAAAATGCTTAAAATGGCCTGAAACGTATCCAAAATGAATTTGAGACGATTTGGAGCATTTTGAAATTTTGCGCGCGCGCTGACGCACGGACGTACGCATGCGCGCGCGTTTTTTGACCTGAAATTGACCGGACGGATATTGACCTTGATCATGATAAATATGAATGAAAAAGACTTTTCGTTATGAAGATATGATCATGAGTAGATTTTCAGAAAATTTTACAAAATGGCGCCTAGATGACGTCATCAGTCAAGGTCAAGGTTGAAAACCTTATTGTGCTTTGTTTATATGCCAATACATATGTGTGCCAAATTTCAAGGTATTTGATTTAACCATTTTCAAGTTATCTTGCTAACAAAAAGTGGGTCGAAATAAGAAAATAAACTAGATTTGTAATACTTGTTTAGAACAAGTATAGGTGGGCTGGTCCAACTAAAATTTAAGACAAAATCAAGGGCACATTTGAGATAGCTTATTGTCTCAGCTACAACATACTCGAAGTTCAGCGTAAACGAAGCTAAAACGACGGAGATATTGCTCGCGAAAGACGGGAATGTAGAATCCAGTTTTGAAAAAAGTCATGTCCCATAGAGAATACACGCAAAATGTGAAAAATTGACATGCCTCCTTTAATCGCAAAAATACGCCATGATGCCTTTGTCAAAATGAAAAATTGTGGCAACTGCATTTGTAGAAAATTGTCTCAGCTAGAACATATCAAAATTTGGAAGAAAATCGATCAATATTTACAGAGATACAATCAATTTTCCAAAAATATGCTGACGTCATAATATGCAAATTGAAATTTTGAGTTTGGAGGCCATTATGATGACGTCATGAGTTAATTGAGGGTCAAATGAGACATGAAATCATATCTCCGACTCATAATCTATCCAAATATGAAAAAAATTGGGAGTTCCCATCCATTCTGAAGAGTTACAATGAATTTTGTATAGGCATGTTTTTGCCCATATATGCTATGTATTACAAGAGCTCGCGCGCACGGACATTTATATTGAATGGACGCTCATCTTGTTATTAATGGTCAATAAGAGATAAATATGGTATCAAATTGTTTGAAAAAATATGGGAAATATCATGAAAAAAAAAATGGCGATTTTATGTTGTATAATCGTGTTACGCGCGAAACGCGCGCGCATGTGCGTGTGCGCGATTTTTATAAAATGCTTAAAATGGCCTGAAACGTATCAAAATGAATTTGAGACGATTTGGAGCATTTTGAAATTTTGCGCGCGCTGACGCACGGACGTACGCATGCGCGCGCGTTTTTTACCTGAAATTGACCGGACGGATATTGACCTTGATCATGATAAATATGAATGAAAACGACTTTTCGTTATGAAGATATGATCATGAGTAGATTTTCAGAAAATTTTACAAAATGGCGCCTAGATGACGTCATCAGTCAAGGTCAAGGTTGAAAACCTTATTGTGCTTTGTTTATATGCCAATACATATGTGTGCCAAATTTCAAGGTATTTGATTTAACCATTTTCAAGTTATCTTGCTAACAAAAAAGTGGGTCGAAATAAGAAAAATAAATAAATAATAAATAATAAAGGCAATTTTAACAAAATTATAAGGTGGTCTGTATGATATACAGCCCACCTAAATAGACATGTAATACTTGTTTGGAACAAGTATAGGTGGGCTGTTCCAACTAAAATCTGAGACAAAATAAAGCAAAAATAAGCGAGATACTGCTATAAAAACAATGACATGTAGATTCAGGATGATGTGAACGAAATTCACCTTTCATAGGCATAAAACGCAATTTAAGAAATTTTTGACATGTGGCCTTTAATCGAAATTTTTATTATGATGACGTCATCAAAATGAAAAACGGTGGCCACTGAGCTTGTAGAGAGTTGTCTTAGCTATAACATATCGAAATTTGGAAGAAAACCGATCAATATTTACAGAGATACAATCAATTTTCCATAAATATGCTGACTTCATAATATTCAAATTCGTATTTTGAGTTCCCATGCAATTATGATGACGTCAGAATAATTTTAATGGCCAAATGAGACATGAAATCATATCTCCGACTCATATACTCTATCAAAATATGAAAAAATTGGGAGTCCAGGGCCCGTATTCAATTCAATACTTACAAAATTTTAGCTGTTTACTTAGTATTTGTCGTTGATAAAATACTTAGCCAATTTTGGTATTCAATTCAAACTTTTGGTTAAGTATTTTACCCTAAATTTTAGACGGCTCCCTACCAGACTTTAGCCAATAATTTGGAGGCCTTGATTGGCGCTTGTCAAGCATATGGTTTTATTACGCAGTATCATAACCTGCCCACAATTATCTTAGCGCGCATTTATTGCGACGCGATAATTGCGCATTACTTTTGATTGACGGTGTGATGTCACAATGCTAATCAGTAATTATTTTACCTAGATTTTGTCTCAGGTAAGTAATAGTCTAAAATGCGATTTGAATACGAGATAAGTAAACTTTTTAGCTCAGCCATTTACCTAGTAATTTTCTTACTTATTCTAAGTATTTAATTGAATACCGGCCCAGGTGCATCCCAAAGAGCTATAATGGATTTTGTATAGGCATGTTTTTGCCCATATATGCTATGTATTACAAGAGCTCGCGCGCACGGACATTTATCTTGAACGGACGTTCATTCCATTATTAATAATCATAAAGATATTACCATGGTATCAAATTGTTCGAAAAAATGGGTAATATATCATGAAAGAAAAAAGAATGGCGATTATAATGTTGTGTAATGGCGTACGTTACGCACGAACCGCGCGCTCAAAATGGCCTAAAACTCACTTTTATTTGATTAAAAAGTGATTTTGAGGGGTATTTTTATTTTGACGCGCGCGTACGTGAGCGTCATGGTCCGCCTTCGGATTTTGATGACATGTTATACTGATCCTTGACCTTTAATTCAAGTGTTTCAAATATGGTTCAATTTTAATGACTCGTTTTGGCATAGTCGCAATTTCAACATTCATTTGAAAATTTCGACATGATCTCAACATCTGATCAAAAAACCAAAAGCACAGTTTCTATAGCCCATGGTCTCAGCTATAACATACCAAAATTTGGGAGAACATAGAGCACAAATAAGCTAGATAGAGCTCAAAGGATAATGTCATGTAGACACATCATGTGAACGAAATTCACCTTCCAAAGACATAACGCGCAAATGAAGAAATTGTGACATGTGGCCTTTGATTGAATTTTTGACTATGATGACGTCATTAAAATGAAAATTAGTGTGTACCAATCTTGTAGACAATTACCTCAACTACAACATATCCAAATTTGGGAGAAAATGATCAATATTTACAGAGATACACTCAATTTTCCAAAAATATGCTGACGTCATAATATGCAAATTCGTATTTTGAGTTTCAAGGCCATTATGATGACGTCCCGATCCACTTGATGGCCAAATGAGACATGAAATCATATCTCCGACCCATACTCTATCCAAATATGGAAAAAGTTTGAGGGTTCCGTGCATCCAAAAGAGCTATAATGGATTGTTTATAGGCATGTTTTTGCCCATATATGCTATGTATTACAAGAGCTCGCGCGCACGGACATTTAACTTGAATGGACGCTCATTCCCTTATTAATGGTCATAAAGAGATAAGCATGGTATCAAATTGTTCGAAAAAAAATGAGGAATATCGTGTCAAAAAAATCTAGGATGAATTATTTTGCGTTCGGCCGTGACGAACGAAAACGCGCGCGCATGCGCGTGTGCGCGACTTTTATGAAATGCTAACGCTAATAATGGCGTACGCGCGCGTTTTTTGACCTGGAATTGACCGGACGGATATTGACCTTGATCATGATAAATATGAATGGGAAATGACTTTCCGTTATGAAGATATGATCATGAGTTGATTTTCACAAAATGGCGCCTAGATGACGTCATCAGTCATGGTCAAGGTTGAAAACCTTTTTTACTTTGTCCTTATGCCGATAGATATATGTGCCAAATTTCAAGGCATATGATTGAGCCATTTTTAAGTTATCGTGCTATCAAAAAAGTGGGTGGAAATAAGAAAAATATTCTAACGAAAACATAAGGTGGTCTGTATTATATACAGCCCACCTGATAAATAATAAATAAAGGCAATTTTAACAAAATTATAAGGTGGTCTGTATGATATACAGCCCACCTAATAAAGGCAATTTTAACAAAATTATAAGGTGGTCTGTATGATATACAGCTCACCTAATAATAAAGGCGATTTTAACAAAATTATAAGGTGGTCTGTATGATATACAGCCCACCTAATAAATAATAAAGAAAGAAAATTCTGACGAAAACAATAGGTGATCTGTCGATATCGACAGACCACCTAATAAATAAAGGCGATTTTAACAAAATTATAAGGTGGTCTGTATGATATACAGCCCACCTAATAAATAAATAAAGGCAATTCTAACGAAAATATAAGGTGGTCTGTATTATATATAAAATATTGTCCAAAATTGTTTTAAAAAATGAAAAGACGGTAAAATGTCATGAATATGGTATATATATATACTGTATTATTATTATTATTATTAAGTATTTGGCGTCACCTGTGCCTGGGAGGCGAAAAGCGAACTGAATAACTGTAACCCTCGGGTCTCTCCTCCCGGTATAACTGATTGGGGTGTGCAGGTGGACCACTACACCGGGGTTTCCCTACTCTTATACGAATACGAAAACAGGGCCTCCATTTAACGTCCTATCCGAGGGACTATACATTCTACTTAGATATTTATGTATGATATATAATTCTTATCGTGGTATAAAGAGAAAGAAAAATACTAATAATGATTATAATACTACTAATAATAACTAGACATTGAATTCGTCACGGAGTCGAAGTAGGTGATCTGCGGATTTGATCGGGACATAACACATGAAGAAACTCAATGGGAGATTTGGTCTTTAAAGGTAAAGACCAGTTTTGGAAACGTCCCTCTCTCAAAAAATTGAAATGGAAGCTCTCATTACCAATCATGTGAAAAGAATATGTTTTGACTAATACGTGATGATACAAATTTTGCCGGGAAAGTCGGGAAACCGCCTACTAATTGGTATATTTGGTAAATTATTATATCTATTGGGACCAAATAGATATCGCACACGTGGTCGCGTAGTCCCACATACATCTTTTTGTGTACAGTGCTTGTAACTTTACCAAGACTGGGCCAAATTTCTTATCATTTTGATGATTCCAGAACCTTGCAGTACACACCAATACTTACATGCTAGATGATCAACCTTTTCTGATCGATTCCACAACGTTTCTTTCACAATGCAATCGCATGACCAGAACTGGCCTTTATCTTTAAACAAATTCCATCCTCCACTCATATAACACGCCTATGTACAGGCTCATTTAGTAATAAAGGATGTAGAAACAGCATAAATGAATCTGCTGACTGTTGTTCTGTAAAACCCTGTTACCATTAAATTAATGATAGGAGTAGGCGAGCAAACAACACAATTACACGACGTTCATAAAGTAAAAGCACTGATTATTTTTATACGAATATGTCGGATCGTACAGAGCAGCAAGAAAAGCGATGTTGACGGTCGAGATTTGTGAGGAGAAATGTGCAGATGAGAATTGAGAGAGAGATAAAGTATCGATGGAGAATAGTAAGAACCAAGAGGCATTCACCGAATCTGACCAGGAGAACAAAAGGCTAGACTGCAAGTTTATATTTACGACCCAGCCAAGTAACATGTTTTGACTGCGGCTTGTGTGGGTCGGTGATAAGTATAACGAGTAGAAGGAGGAGTAATCGGTCGATCACCTAATAACACAAATGAGAGATTCGGACATTGAAGAAAAAAAAAACAGCCTCCATTCATATAACACGTACAAGTAGAAACCATATTGGCATATTTTGCAGTATTCACCTGAAATCGGAATTCTGACCACGATCCCGTCTTCTGATCAAAAAAATCGTAGCACATTTGTAGACTAAAGTTTCAGCTACATCAGAATAAATATGGAAGATATCAGAGAAGGGATAGACGAGATATATTTAAAACAACAACGGCAAATATTACCTAATCGAATAAAATTCAATTGTCTTTCTTTAAGTGGCACTATGTTGACATCAAAGCCTTCTGACAGCAAACGTGATACATGAAATCGCATTTCCATTTTCCACCCTATCAGAACATAAAGGAAAAATTGGGGGTAACCAGCCCGGCATTCTGAAGAGTTATAGCGGATTCAAAATAGGTACTTTTCTTCAACCACTTTTCGCATTTTTTGTAATTGCGCGCATGCGTCAATTTTGAGGTTTAACGAAAGTCTATGACCTGAATTTAGGTCAATAATGGCTAAAAGAGATTTCTATTTTGCTAAGAAAAGTATCTATCAGCAACACAATATGAGGGAAAATTGAATTAATACATTCAGTACGGATGGCACACGCAAAAATGCGAGCCATAGCGTCCACGCGCATATGTTTACAATGTTCATAAAAGGTCTTAAACGTGTAGTAAATTGGTCCAATAAGCATTTCGACAAATTTCAAATTTTGACGCACACGTACGCGTCCGCCATGACGCGCGCACGGACATGGGTGTGACCAAATGTTAACAAATGCCGTCAAGTTTATGCAAAGCAAATTTCATCCAGAAATGACGGAAATATGGTCAATAATAGAAATTAACAAAATGACGCCTAAATGACGTCATGCATCATTAATACATTTAAGGCACTGCCGGGCACTGACAGTCTGCCCGGCAGTGCCTTAAAATCTAAAAGTCCCTATTAACACTAAATTAATGGGTTTATGAAGCTCTGAATACATCAAGATATCTTGAGGTGGTTTACAGAAAAAATTATCAACCTGGGGGGGGGGGCGTTTCATGAAACAATTAGTCGGTGGTTTTCACCGACTAATATCATTTTCACCCACAATTTTATTGTCACCGACTATTTTCCAGGCCTCTGATTAGTCAAATTTAGTCAGCGCTGACAGTTGTCGGCGGACAAATGTTGATGAAACGCCCCCAGGTCATGAGATTCACATCATCCACTCCCTAGGGAGTATTCAAGTCAAGCACCATTTTACTGACGCTAACACCAGGGTGGGGAGAAGCAGTTAATTCAAAATTCCTTGCTTAAGTAAATAAGTGCCGCGCCGGGGATCGAGCAGACGACCTTTGATTTTGTTTTCTCTCCGAATGTTTAAACCACTCTATTATACGACACCCCCTAAAGGCGTATGTGTTGTAGTAACTTCTCTAAATGAAACGTGCATTGTATTGTATATCCTTCCATGCTTCCTTAACAACTCTTTTAAAAACATATTACATAGAATATACATCCTGTACAAAATATAGATGATTAAACAGATATTGTGTGCAAAAATTAGACATTATTTTGTCTGCCTGACCACCTTTTTAAAATATTTTGTTGGACAATAGATGATGGAGATTATGTAACGACTTGCGGGAGGCACTCGTTTTTCCGATGTTTCTTTTTCCCAAACCCCAAAATATTTCCGAAAGTGCGACCCCCTTAAAAAACGGAGCAGCGATTCGGGCTTCTGTCATTTACCGAATTACGAGCCTAAGGAATTATGACCCCTCAGAGTAACGAATTAATTCCGATCCTCTGGATACATGAACCTTTGAAAAGCAACAAATAACCGGATTTCACTATTCCATTCATTAGAACGCACTTGTTCGAACGTCACGATGGAAACTGAATTCGGACAGGCCAGACTTCCGACGACTGAAGTTGGAATCGTTATTGACTCAAAAGAATTATGCCAAGAGGAAGATTCTGAAGGTAGGGTAATTGTTAGTTGCAGATTTTAAAAGTTTCAAGGGGGTCGGGGAGTAAAGCGACTATTTTAATGGACTTTTCGTTTATTATTTCTTAAAAAACGTGTGGTAATAGAATACTGAAATCTTTTTTTAGACCTTTTAATCTGACAATAATAGGTAAACTATCCAAAATTCACTGACCACAAAAGACAATGAAGGTTCTGGAAGACATAACTGTGTACCTTCTTTTCTTTTTTCTTGTGGAGTAGTGGGGTAGCTATGCACTATAATGTCACAGTAATCTCCAATAAATATGAGGAAAATCGTTTAAACAGATCAAACATGAAAGTATAAATAGATAATCAGGTAAATTGTACACATTTAGGACTCGCAATCGTTTAAATATATACGTGATTTCTCGACTTACTAAATGTTATAGCACAAACTTCCATTTTCGGTGAATACAATATGCTTCTGATAGGCTAACCTTATAGGTGCTTCCCCACACCTCTATTACGTAAGTGATATGTGGTTGTATAACAGAATTTCGCAATCTAAATAACACTGAACTTTCTTTCTAGTACACTGATTTACAAAACCAATATGCCTACTCCCAGGTAGATATGGTGATGGGCAACGAACCAATAATGAAGTATAAGCTGTACAAGTACATTAAATATTTTTCCTGTCAATTTTTATTAAACTGAGGAATATGTCACACACGTACACCCCTATAACATAAACATGTACCATCAATTCCAACTTCCCAATACCATGCATTTCATTCTCTTTATTGATCTTATGTATATAATCAGTTAAGTCCTGTCAAATAAACATTGTAGCATTGATATTGACTTGAATCTGTAATCGATTTTAAGCTGTTTTGGGTTACAGAGAAATACAACTGACCAATAGCAGTTCAGGGTTTCTAAGGGTGTAAATCAATCAGCTTTCAATATGCTTCTGATAGGCTAACCTTATAGGTGCTTCCCCACACCTCTATTACGTAAGTGATATGTGGTTGTATAACAGAATTTCGCAATCTAAATAACACTGAACTTTCTTTCTAGTACACTGATTTACAAAACCAATATGCCTACTCCCAGGTAGATATGGTGATGGGCAACGAACCAATAATGAAGTATAAGCTGTACAAGTACATTAAATATTTTTCCTGTCAATTTTTATTAAACTGAGGAATATGTCACACACGTACACCCCTATAACATAAACATGTACCATCAATTCCAACTTCCCAATACCATGCATTTCATTCTTTTATTGATCTTATGTATATAATCAGTTAAGTCCTGTCAAATAAACATTGTAGCATTGATATTGACTTGAATCTGTAATCGATTTTAAGCTGTTTTGGGTTACAGAGAAATACAACTGACCAATAGCAGTTCAGGGTTTCTAAGGGTGTAAATCAATCAGCTTTCAATATGCTTCTGATAGGCTAACCTTATAGGTGCTTCCCACACCTCTATTACGTAAGTGATATGTGGTTGTATAACAGAATTTCGCAATCTAAATAACACTGAACTTTCTTTCTAGTACACTGATTTACAAAACCAATATGCCTACTCCCAGGTAGATATGGTGATGGGCAACGAACCAATAATGAAGTATAAGCTGTACAAGTACATTAAATATTTTTCCTGTCAATTTTTATTAAACTGAGGAATATGTCACACACGTACACCCCTATAACATAAACATGTACCATCAATTCCAACTTCCCAATACCATGCATTTCATTCTCTTTATTGATCTTATGTATATAATCAGTTAAGTCCTGTCAAATAAACATTGTAGCATTGATATTGACTTGAATCTGTAATCGATTTTAAGCTGTTTTGGGTTACAGAGAAATACAACTGACCAATAGCAGTTCAGGGTTTCTAAGGGTGTAAATCAATCAGCTTTCCCTCCTTAAATTGGCACCGACCATTCGTAGTTTCCACTGTTTCACAGTTTAAAAAACATAGAATAAACCTGAGTGTGGATGAAAACTTTTACCAAAGAAAAGAAAATCAGAAAGAAATTGAAAACACAACTTGTACACAAGAATAGTGACTATGAATTTCACTTCGCGTTAACAATTTGAAAACGTCAATGATCTGTTTCGATTAAATCGCTTTTATGTATGTACGACACAATGTACTTCACGGAAATGGACTCAAAAAGTTCAGCGACATTTGCACTTTCTCTAAGAAAAGAACCTAAACTGTTTTGGGCTCGAGAATCAAACGATAGTACCGAAACGGAGAAACAATTTATTTCTAAAGTGGATTGTAAGTCAACTTTTATGTTAAAAGACAGGAGATTTCATTTATTAATTCTTTTTGCACATGGTGGCATTTAAAATTACCTTTTTTCAGTGTTAATTTCCCGACACAATTCATACACAACGCATCATTTTCTTGTCTGATATTGTTTTCTAATTTATTATTTTCCATTCCTCACAAGGAAAAGAAAGAATTTCATGCTGTATCAGCATGATCAGTAGCAGAGATAGCAACACGTGCTCAAATGATGTTTGTTACTTTCTTTTTCTTTTCTTTTTTGTATAATGTTCTCTTCTTTTAGGCCTTGCGGCACCAATTATTACAGCTGTTTGCCAAGTTTCTAGTAACGGCACAACTTATTGGAACGCCAGTATAAGATGTCAAGATGATATCACTCGACAATTAAATGGAATATTGATGGCAAGTTATACCGTGATTATTTTAGATGCTCCTTCGGATATGAAGAAGTAGACTGCGGCGGTTTGTATTAATGTGTGAATGAATGCCAACTACGCGCAATGGCTTTGTCAGTTCTTCGCGTCTTCGGGTTACACGAATTGTCGTGATTAATCAAGCCCTAACTTCAGAATTGTCTGGTTTAATGTTTGTGAAGAAAAAATACCCAGTCCTTGTCTAATTTAGGCGCCTTGGATTAAATACCATGCACGAGAAGCCGCGGTGTTTTAACCTAAGAACGCGCGCGGGAAGGCTGCATTCACTAATCCCGGATACTGTTTTAAAAGCGTTTACGGCAAATCCACGGGAACTGGCGTCTCGACCCGATTTTTTTAAATACAAGATAAAATAATCAGAGGTCGTAAGAAGACCAGCTATCGACACTTTGTCATTGTCTGATCGTATTGGCATGTTTTTCACAAAAAAATGTACATGTAAAACGATTAGCCTTATCTCTATAGGACAATCTTTGAAAACATGTGATTATTTGCATTCAGTTTTCCCGATCTTTCGTGAATAAAGGGGCATGTTTTCACAAAATGTCGTGTAGCCGACGTGAAGCACCTGACCTTTTGTGAATAAAGGGGTACGTTTTTACAAAAGGCCGTGTAACCTGACAAGCCAACTCAACGCGAAGATCCGATGGAAACAAAATTAGCCTACGCGTATTTAACTTTACGTCATCGATAAAAGCGGGAAACAAACGCCGCTGGTTACTGCCTCGTATCTAAACGAGGCTTGAGAAGTATAGTTTAAGGGGGCAAAATAATAATCATATTAAAACGCGATAATGTAATCGTCATTCATTAGCTCTTTATTTCTAAGTCGCATCTCATCAATTACTGAGTAGTTCTTCAGTCATACCCGACCTCTGCTTAATAAACATTATGCCCCTATTGTTCATGTCAGAACTTTATGATTTGTAATCTGAATTTTTGTTATTTTTGTACGGTGAACCTTCTTAACTACCCCCGTCCTTGGTGAATGTTAACTACTACTTTGCAGTGTTTTATTGCTATTTTTTTTCCAGTGAGTTTTTCTTCGTTCGTTATAACATGCCTAACTATATGGGTTTTTCAAATCTAACTAAAAGCAAAACAATACATCGTAGTTTGGGAGTAAAACTCCAACCTTCTCTTACACTCAGCCCTCCTGTCTTATTAACTGTTTTCTTTATCATGAAACACTTGCGTTTCATAATATGGCAAGGTTTTATATATACATGTACATGCATATTTATATAGGCAGGGGAAATTCCGTCGTGTAACTATATAGTACAACTTTGTCTTATCGTTCAAACTTTAATTTTTGCATTCTAACGTTATGTAAAACTTCTCATATGGTTGTAGGTAGTCCAGATTATGTCCGTTTTTACATATTTTTATTCCTCCGCTACAAAGTAGCCGGAGGCAATATGTTTTCTGGTTGTCCGTCCGTCCGTCCGTACGTCCGTACGTACGTACGTCTGTACGTCCCGTTCTCGTTATCGCGTTATCTCAAGAACCGATTGATGGATTACTGCCAAACTTAGGTCATGCATGTATCTTGCAAAACCAATAAACTGATTGTATTTTGGGGTCACAAGGTCAAAGGTCAAAGGTCACAGGGCTCATTATGTATGCAAAATAGATTTTGATCACACTATCATTAGAACCGACAGATGGATTACTATCAAACTCAGGATATGTATTTATCTTGAAGAGCCATGTATATGAAAAATAGCTTGTAATCACGATATTCTAAGAAACCTGTTAATGGATAACAATCAAACTTGAATATTAAAAATTGCTTCCGTTTTGGTATGTAAGATCGCTCTATGGCGGACGCATCATTTTTGACTGCGCGCAGTCGAAGTTCCATCTAGTTTATTCTTCAATCACACGCATCCTACACAAAGTGCGGGGCCTCCACTTATCGCGCGAACCCCCAAAACAACCGTCAAAAAGAGAATGAGAGTCAAGGACAAGGACTGTCTCCGGTTTAGCGTTGAGGGTGTCTTAGATTCTCAGCTGATTGGGCGCGCGACACGGAAACAATCCGGGCCGTGGACTAGGTTGTAGGGAACTTCGATTATGTCACCAACCCTCTATGGTGTGAACTACGCCTTCTATCCTTCGATTCTATTTCAATCTTGGGAGCATTTATATATATATATATCATAAGAAAAACTGATATCATCCATGCTCATTCGTCAGCCCTACCCAGCCAGCAGTCTATAGAAAGACAAACCCCGCCCTTCCCTCCTAAAATCTGTTTGCAACGTCCCTGCAAGTTAATTTCAAGGCCTGCAAAAGTAGAAGTCCACGCTCACCTAATGTGTTAATGCTATCAAAGAATTGATGTGTTTTGCAGTAAAGATTACAAACGACTGATATGCGAGTCTCTTTATACTTGAAGAACGGGATATATGATGCCAATGTTGCTGAAGACGTTTTCACAATAACCCAGAACTATGAGGACATTACCGCTACAGACATTGGCTTACTGTATGAGATCCTGCAGCTCATAGCTGACCAGAACTCTGATGCATATGTGAGTTAATGATTCATTTACCTTCCCTTCACGTACCTTATCTTATAGAACCAAATAATTTTACGTATAGAGAGAGAAGAAAAAAAGGAAAATTAAATGAGCATGTTCAAACACATCTGTATTGCTAAGTGTGGGAGCTAGAGAAAGACCTCAATGTTATTACTGAAAATTATGCAATGTTAGGTGCATGATGAATTTGATTGTATACTTGATATTAGTATTAGAGTCGCAATGGCTCAGTGGTAAAACAATGGTTCTTAATCGGGAGGTCCGGGGTTCGAAACCAAGACGGGGTGCTAGTGCCCATTGGTTGGTAAGGCATTATTTAATCTTCATTACCAAGTCCCTGGTTGCTTACTTACAAACATACAGATACTTAATAGCAGTCAGGTAAAACAAATTCTATCAAACCTAACTTATAATCAAGGGTCTAAAATAAGAAGCTTATAGCGTACTCTCAGAGCCCTGCGCATCTGTGTCTCCAATGACGGCTTGTGCTGTTTTGATGTATCTCGTTTTTAATGAACGAAGAAAGTCTAATCTCGTTTGTTGTGTAATAATATTTACCTTGTCTTCCATAGGTAACCGGTCTTATAGTGGGAATAGTAAATAACGTAATGTTTGTCGAAGAGGAGGTGCTAGCATCTGCCCAAGAGAATGATAATTATACTGCACTCATCGTCCAGGTCTTGGAATCTCAGTTGAATACCGTTGACGTTGGTAACAGCATGCTTGATAGAGCTTATCCTAATATAGCAGTTCAGGTAAACTAGACCTTAACTCTCACAAATATGTACATTCTTTCTACCCACATTGACTTCTATGACTTGTGTATATATATAGATGCGTATATAGGAGTTCAGGTAAACCAGACCTTAACTCTCACAAACCTGTATATCATTTCTGCCCACGTAGACCGTTGTGTGAAAGTTTGTAGATGCATGCATTCAAGTACACAGCGGAACATGAGTTGTGTAATCATCTTTCTTCTCTAATCAGACGTGCTTAGTGTAAGTGCTTTGACTGATTGATTGATTCGAATTTATCCCATTTCATATCAATTGTTTGCACAATAAGGAACAGTTGACAAAGTAAGTACAAAGTTATGAAATGAAACAGGAACCTACTAGAAAGCATAGCTTGTTTTTGTAGATTCCCAAGAATAAATATAATATGAACATTCTTAATAATCACAGTAAAATAGAAATAATATAACAACATATTTTCATAAACCCTTTTAAAGATACTATGTCCCTTTTGCAGCCAACATCAAATTCTGTAGAACTTTGCAGGAATTATGAATATGTCATGTATGTCCTATCTGTGAAATTTAAACGTTAGAAGTGTCCTAATATTCAAATTATGCAAGGAAACCGGTTTACTTGCTAGACTTCACTGTCAGACACTATTGAGTGACTGACTGACTTTCTTCTTCTTTGATAATAACATACATAAAATGAGCTTCGTTTGTTCGTGTCTCCTTAGATCAAGATAGTTATGTAAAGTTTCTTAATTAAATTAGATTAAATTAAATTAAATTAAGTTCTTCCATCGCCGAATGGCTGCGATGGCCGTCTCATTAACGAGGGCCAGGTCTTCATCTGTGCAACCCGTTCCGCCGCACCGCAAGATGTGGTCCATCGTCTGAGTCTCTCCGCAGTCTTCATGGGCATAGCCCCATCTTGCCATGTTGGCCTTATACCGTCCCATTCTCGTCCGCATTCGATTTAGACATGTCCACTCCGGCCACTTCAGGTTGAGTCCTTTGATGAGTACGGGCTTGGCTGATGGTGGAGGATTCTGTTCAGGGGGTGGTACAGAATCGAGGAAGCTGTATCGGGATACAAGGCGTGTGTGGGGTTGTAAGTGGCCGTATAACACATGTCTCTCATCTGTCGCCTGCTTCATTCGTTCCTTTACGCAGGTATTAGTGCGTCTTTGGTTGGGAGATCCGATGCCAGCGAGATGATATATCTCCTCAACTTTTGTTGGTTTCAGGCAGCCTGTTATCTTTCGATATGTATTATTGAGTGTGGTGTCAAGCTTCTTCACATGGGCTGATCTGCTCCAAACTGGGCAAGCATATTCTGCGGATGACATACAGAGGGCAACAGCTACAGTTTGTACAGTTTTGGGGTCAGCGCCATAGTGTGAAGTTGCTAGCTTCCCGATGATGGCATTTCGAGATTCTACTTTGCCTATTGTCTTCTCGATATGTTTCTTAAAGGATAAAGTGCGATCGAGTTTTACACCTAGGTACACTGGATGCTCGCAGTGGTTTCGCTGCACATTGTTCCACTCTAGCTTCAGTTCTCTCTTTGCCTCCCTGTTCTTCAAGTGGAAGACACACACCTGCATGAGTCTTGGATGGGTTTGCCCGTAGGTAGTTTGCTCTGTAGTATTCTGAAAGGCTTGCGAGCGCTGTGTTGAGATGGAGTTCAACAGCTTCGAATGTACTATGCTGGGCTGTGATGCAGGTGTCGTCTGCATAGATGAAGTTTCGAGTGTTCTCAGTTGAAGGAATGTCAGCAGTGTAGATGTTGTAGAGTGTTGGCGCCAGGACGCCACCCTGGGGGAAACCGTTTTCTGTTTCCGCCATCTGCTCTTCTGCCCATCAAGTTCGACAAAGAAGCGTCAGTTCTACATCATCTTCTGGATGAATCTGGTGAGTTTGAGGTCATTTGTGATGTCATAAAGTTTTCTCTGTAGCCTTTGGTGATTGACAGTGTCATGAGCTGCAAACGATACATGAGCATTTGTCTACATCAATAACCCACTTCTTGTAATGGCTGATTGAATCTTTGCGCAGCCTAAAACGTACGACCATTCGGTAAAATGTTCTGAAAAATCAGACTATTACTTACTGGCTCTATAGCTCCTAAGTCGATTCGACAACTAATAGTCGGTATTTTCCCACTTAAAGACATTTTAAAGCCCCCTTTTAGGGAAGTTCTAAATTAGTGTTGTCTTTCAAATGCCGTTGGAATTTACCATTTTCATTTTGTTGGCCTGCAAATGGGACATAGTACCTTTAAAGTGTCCAAACAATCGAAATATACAAAAGAACAGAATTACAAAACGGGACACAAAAGACAGGAAAGATTAGACAGGACATGACAAAACAATTTATAACAGGACAAGATAAACAAAGCTGCACACTGCACACGTTAAAGTGAAGGTTCATTGATTTTGAACTTGACTAAATTTGGTATCATTGCAATGGTAAACATGCAATGAGTAAGAATATCACATTTGTTTAACTTGTGAATTCGAGCGAAAATTATAAAAGTTGATTAAAATTGACGAAAAATCAACCCACTCAAGACCCCGAAAACGTTGGTTATACAGCTGAATTTTCAGTGACGTCACTGAATCAATGGGCCGCTCAGCTGAACCGTGGATGTTCTAGCTCCATGGCTGAACTAATTGACGACGGTGCGCGATGTAGTGTTTGTGCAAATCACTTGTATTGCATTGAGTGCCTACCCATTCATAGCCGACGTAATTTACCTTCATCAAAATCCCCAGGAAATATCGATCTGGCCGAAAATATACTTGATTTACGTTTGAGGAGATAGAAGAATGATGTACCTCGAACAGCGACAATGACAACGGAGATTTGGGAGATCTTGACTTAGAAGTAGAACTAGAAGATTTTGCCGAAGTACGTTTACGTACGGTACTATTTAAAGGGCAAGTCCACTCCAATAATAACTGACTTTCAATAAAAGCAGAAAAATCAGACAAACCAATTAAAAACAAAATTTTAGCAAAATCGGATAACTAATAAGAAAGTTATGAATTTTTGAAAAAGTATGTAAAACTATGGAACAATGAGAATCACAACACAAATTGCCAAGATGGTTATCAGTTTGTGACGTCATGTCCTCACAACTTATCAATTGCTTTATATAGTTTAATCCCATTAATTTCCCTTTTTATCCCCCAAAACTTGATTTCCCCATGCCTTTGCCCAGGTTATATGATTTGTATCATATTGCATGCATGAATTTTCTGAATATTGTATTTCATAATTATTGATTTTTATATAAATAGTTTATCAAAATTCAATTTTTCATGATTTAACTGGACAAAAATATCTCTTTATTTGTGCATCCACACAAAAACATATTACTAACAATCTAACTTGGATGCTGGTGTGAAGAAATAAGATTCTTAGGGTGAAAATAGGAAATTTATATTATCAATATAAAGAAAATAATTAGTGGATAGTGAGGACCATACGTCACAGACTCATGAGTGAGTTGCCAATTTGTGTAGTGATTTTCAAAGTTTTTCATGTCATTAAAAATTCATAACTTTCTTATTAGTTATCCGATTTTGCTCAAACTTTTTTTGATTGGTTTGTCTGATTTTTCTGGTTCTATTGAAAGTAAGTAATTTTTGGAGTGGACTTGGGCTTTAACCTGCCTGCAGCGCATGCACGATAGCTGGCTTGCCATATAGCCACAGCAAGGCCGGCGGGCGATCGAGCTAGCCGTGAATCGCGAACTGGACTGATCTCGGTCTTCTCTCGATTTCCCCTTTCCCCATTTATCTGGTGTACTTAATTTATCAAAAATCATAAATTAATCGGCCTAATCATAAATTTTCGTAATGAATATCTGGATAATTTTAGGTAAATCTGTCGCCTATTTTGTTACCAAAAGAGTCGTTAGGTCAGCGTGCAAATGTCCTTCGCACTCCCAGATCAGACACATAAACGCTAACATGGCCTCAAAATATGTGATTATTATTCCGACCTTTATGTTCAAAAGAGGGGGAAATAACATAAAAGTCAAACAAGCATTTGTAGAAGTATTATTTATTCGGTGTATCTGATTTAAAGTGCCAAAATAAAAGAAATATCACCACTGGCCGTAAATATACAACGTTAAACCCATATCTAAAAATTGCAATGGGCATCCAGAATTGTTCCGAATGTGTGATGTAGGGTAGTTTATTCCGTGGCGTCCCACTATCGTAAGTGTTTTATAGCCGTCATTTCAATTTGTGAGTGGGTTCTGGAAAGGGTATCAAAATTGCATTAAATTTATTCCTCACACTGGTATAAGGGCTTTAAAAAATACTTTACTCATTTTCTTAAGGTTCTTAGCAATCTGTAGAGGTATAATTTACCTGTTTTCCAAATTTCAATGAACCTTCTCTTTAAATGATTGACCTGTTGACTGGGTTGCAGAAGGCTTGCTCGTGGATTCGAAAAAAGGGTTGGTTTGTTTGTTTAAAAGGGCAAGAAACACTCCCAAAAGTGGTCATATTTCCAAACGCGTGAATGTGTGTGTATATTATGATTTTGTGAAAATATGGTGTATATTTGTAAATGTGTACTCAATGTTTAAAGCAACAATATCGAATCTCTATAATTGCATAATTATAACTGCACACACTTTCCTGTAGGTGCTTGACGTACCTTTGGACACTGTTGGAGACGGCATAGTGGTCACCATGTTAAGTATGGACACCGGTTACTTGAGAAACAGTGACATCATGGTAGAAACACACCAAGACACACCTACTGATTCTGTCCCAAGAGACACCTTTGCCAGGGTTGTTGTACCCATCGAGGTAGCCCAAGTTGTCACTACTCCAGAGGTTACGGAAGGCCCATCAAGTTCTAATAACACTACCAATGGAGACAACCTCGGTACAACTACCGATTCAGGAGTGTCCAATGGTCCTGGGGAAACTGTGGATGAAATCGCTATCGAGTCTCTCAGGGTTGCTTTCGTTGTGTATGCCAATGATGCCATGTTTCCTTCACCAAGTCTTGCTCTACTCAACCGGGAGACACAGGAGTTCAACCGTGAGGTTAATACACCAGTGGTGTCCTTAACAATCGGTGGACAGAAGATAGAGAATCTCATGGAGCGTGTCAATATCACTTTCTATAGATTCGAGGTAAGCATGGTATGAGGTGCACTGACGAGTTGTATGACAAATGCTCCGGCGACAAATGCTGATGTCAATATCACATTATTAACAAAATTCGTAACTTCGGCCGTGGACCAAAGACTATACCTATAACCCGGGGCGGCAATTTCTTCTCATGGCCGGAGGGGGAGGGCGAAATGCGATGGACGAAATGGGAAATGAGAGCATAGTAAACGTGCCGGAAGTTCTACAATATTTACTTGTACATTTTGAAAGATATTATTCGAGGGAGCATAGCGACCGAGCGAGAAAATTTTTGCATTTTTATTAGTCTAAGCGCTGCACTCTTGGGCCCTCCACAGCCTAAAATGTGTTGCAGTATTGAGTCAGTATTTGCTATACATTTTGGGGGGCACTTTTCAAATTTTCCGGGGTGGGGGGAAGATCCGCTCAGCAAAAATTGAGGGGGTGGGAACGTGTCCCCCCCCCCCCCACCCCCAGGGATCGCTGCCCCTAACTCTAAACATAACCTTAGAATCACTTGGAAACCTAACCACACCACTCTATGCGTAAATTTCTCACGAAACGTACCCGGAGCAATCATCACCAGCTGGAGCATATTTTCATTAGAAACGGGCGGAAGTAATAACAACACTGACTGGAATCAATAGACAATCAGTGAGTTAGCTTTTTACAAGGGTTGATTTCAACAACTTTAAAGAAATGAAACAAAAACAGTTTTTCATAAGATAAATATTCGCGAACATGGATCAAGAAGCCATTTTCTATGCGGATTGCTACAAAATTGTAACGCCATTAATTGCCTGCAAGCACAGTTTTTTCCCCTACACTAGCCGACGTTATGGTAAAACCCAGATTCTTAACATTAGATAGGCCTATATATATATATACAATATATATTGAATATACTTGTATTATACATGTCGTAAACAGACATGTGCTAAGTTATGTTGCCAGTGGTTGTGGGCCGCATGTCTTTAACATGCATGTTACATGTATATTTTTTTCAAATAATTTACTGATTTCAGCCTGACTCCCGCAATCCTACTTGTAACTTCTGGGAGTTTAATCTTGTTAAATGGTCTATGGAGGGATGTCAATTGTTACCTGATAACACCGTCAAAAGCTTCAGTGATGAATACTACACATGCGCCTGCGACCACCTGACCAACTTTGCCGTTTTAGTGGTACGTGATTCCTTCAACATTTTTAAATTATCGCTTTTTTCTTCTTCTCAAACTGAATGAGTAGTGTGTTAACGTAGTCACATTAAACTAAACAACTAAGTAAACATGGTACTGCTGTTGAATAGAAAGGATCCTGCATGAGCTAATGAGGTTTATCAGTAAAAGCTACATGTCCTATTTCTTAAAAATTTTGATAATTCACTTTATTGGTCATTCATCTTGACCGTTTTGCAAATGAAAATAATGCCGAACAGACGTGAAATTTGATTTCACACTTTCAAAACCAAAATGATGAACACAGATTTGTTCATGTTGAGAAAAGATATACTGTTAATCGTACGAAATGCAGAGCTATGCACGGTTAACTTATTTCCCATGAGGTCCTGGACTGGGGATAGGGAGATAATTACAAATAAGAAGGGATTGTCTTTATCACGATGTTTACAGTTAGGATTGCTAAAATTGAACGGCGTGAAGCGCTTCAAACCCAATATCAGGTTTTACTTGACGTGTTGCATTGAAACCTGTTATCAGTGAGTGAAATTCGTAATGTATACAGATGTATTAATTCTTTACTGTAAACTTATTTCATTGCTCCTGCACACGTTTTACGCTGAAGGACATATATGCAGAGGACGATTCTCCGAAACCTGCACTCCGTATATTGAGTATCATTGGGTGTGCTATATCATGTGTGTGTCTGGTCATCGCTATCGCGTCCTATCTTAGTGTCAGGTAAGTCAAAATGTGTGTTGCTGTTGTTTTTTTACCCACCCTCCCCCCACCCCCAAGACAATTAACAAGATATAATCAGTCTAAATCAATGAATGTATACATAAACAACTCAATATAATCATGATAATGTACAAAAAAGCGATTGAAAATGAAGAGTTGATAGTGAATCTTAGAACAGGATGAGTGATGTCTATCAGTAAAACGATCGCAAAAACATTCGGGAAGTCATTTCAGGTGTATTTTCAGTACCCATTTAAAGGCTTATATGCAGACTTATATGACACAGAATTAATGATTGTTTTGATTACGTTATACGTCATTTGAATGTTCGCATATTACAATAGATGATGTTTAAGGCAATTACGGGGCAATCAAGCAACAGTTTCGATTCGTACGAAAGAAGACAAATAAGAGAAACAGAATGGAGAAAGTTTGAATAAACATGATCAATCATAAAGGAGCTATGAATGTTTGAAATATCATATCACAAAATCTAGGCAATCTCAAATTGGCAATTTCGTAAGTGGAATGTGATGTAGTCATGGACAACTCTACCATTTTTCGTGTACAAAAACGTAATTAATTTATGTATTGCTCCTAAGTGCCTTCTCCCTCGGGGCACTACTCAAAACATATTATGGATAGCATAACATCATAAGTCCTCTAAAAAGAAAGGACCCTCCTGAGTCATGCATTTTGAAGAAAAAATAGTGACAATTTAGTGATTTTGTGTGTTTAAACAGATGGAGAATTTGTCCGGTACTACGTCACGGTGACATTACTGATTAAGCCAACATGGATCACCTATACATCATGTACATAGAGTGATAACAACTTACACAAATTCATATTTGTATTCATTTATTGACTTATTTATTCACTTAATTATTTTAAGTTATTGACTTTTTGGAGGGGGTCTTATTTCATGCAAACTTTCACCAGTCTACTTCGGGTGTGCCTCTCCGAAGCTTATGAATAACCTAACACTAGACATAAGAAAAGCCCCGTCGGTGGTCGTTTTTTTTTTAAAGTTTTGTTTGAGACACACCTGTTCTAAGAAGCCTTTCGCATAAGTTTTGGCTGTGTGTCCGAAAGTTTCAATTTAAGGTTTTTTTTTCACCACAGTGCAAGTTAGTATATTACATTAGCTGCGCTATGACTCGATCGTATTATTAACGTTATCATTACCTAATGGCTGTTTTTGTCTAGAGAGTTTTCATTTTTTGATAAAATAGATGGGAGACATTATGTCGTATACAGGTCACATTGCACGGAACTGCCCTTGTAATGTTAGTACAATTAGACCTAAGAATTTTCGTTTATTTCTTGGAAGAAAAAACAACAACTAGCCGGACAAAACTTACATACGATAATATCTTTCATCAACAGGAAGATACGAAGATCTCAGACTCACAAGATTTTCATCTGTCTTTGCACCACCCTGCTCTGTTTGTACATCGTCTCCCTCGCCATCATTGCTCTCGACACTGAGTTCCAGCATGCCGAGGTCGAGTGGATACCTTGTACCGTCCTGGCGGCACTCGTCCACTACTTCGTGCTCTCTTCGCTTACTTGGATGGGCATCGAGGGGTTTAATACTTATCTGGTCATCATACAAGTGTTTAATACTTACATCCCAAAATTTATGATCAAAGCTTCGATTGTAGGATGGGGTAAGAACCATTGATTTATTTTGAAAATAGAACAAATACAACTATAGTGCGTACTATTTAAAAAAAACAAAGACAAGAGACGAGACCTTTATAGATGACGTTGAGGATCACCACAGACTTTCCAAGAACAGACAGAGGTTGTCTTTACACTTGATTCCTGTATTCACTATTGTGTTACAATCTTCATCTACAATACTTATTTTTCCAGGAACCTATGAAATACAAGCACTGCTTTTTAATAGATTCCTCACATTCTACTTAATCTGTTATATGAATTGAGAATCATTGAGACGTGCTCATTTACACTACATGTATTGTATAATTTTTTTTTATTTTGATATGTTTGTCTATATTCTTTGTATAATGTGGAACAAAACAAAAAAAATTTGAAAAACTTGTGATATTTACCTGATCTTAGGGTCTACTAATCGAGTGTTGAGTTATGGTTAATTAATAGACGTAGATGACTCTAAACCCTACACAACTTTAAACCCTACCCCCGTCCCCCACCCCCTGAATGATCAGGACCACCTTGTGTGAAACACAGAAGGCACTGGGCAACATTCAGTCTTTTTTATTATTTATTCATTTATTTATTTGTTTAATTTTTAATTCATTTTCTATTTCTTTGTTTAACCATTCTTGTATCTTTTTATTTTGTGAGTTTTTTTAATTACTCATGTATTTATTTATTATTACACTCTAAAGTGTAAAGAGTAATAGAGTATAACGGGGACATAATTTTATTTTCCTAATATCTTTTTATTTTTCTTTTCAAACTCAGGTATCCCGGCTGTGATTGTTGCCGCAACTGGGGGAATCACTATGAACTATTATGCCGTCGAAGATTAGTAAGTTGATCCATACCTGTACATGAGGAATCTTGCAAAAAAAAATATAATTATTGAAAAGTTACTGCACTTCAATTTGTGTTTATATTTGTCTCGAAGTTCGAACAGAATACTCCTACTGTTCTAGAATATCAGCGGAATGGCTCTAATACAGCTCATGGCCCCGTCTTACAAAGAGTTGATATCAATCGCAACTTATTTGCGATTGATATCAATTGCAACTACTGTATGTACATACGAGATAAGAGACTGACAACTTGCGATTGATTTGGATCAATCGTAACTCTTTGTAAGACGGGGCCCTGGTATAGAGGAAACAACAAATGCGCTTGAGCTTTACAATCATGACTAGGGTACTGATTAAATGTATTAATGCGTGGTCAACCTTAAGGTTCGAAGTCTTCCCCTATAGTAGTGTTCCTTTCTCTCTTTATCTCCATCCACAGTTGTTACATCCGGAAATGGCCCCTGATTGGTGGTCTCTTGGTACCAATGGCCATCATCCTCATCATCAATATCGCTGTGTTCATTCTGGCAATGTGTCGTCTGGAAAATCTGCACGAATAGCAGGGCGTGTGAAGAAGGACTGCAAGACCGAACGACAAGAGACCCTAGAACGGATCCAGAATGGCATCGCCATGTTGCTCCTGCTTGGCTTCACCTGGACTACTGGATACCTGACCCTGATCAACGTGGACTTCACTGAACTCCTCTTCATCATCTTCAACTCCTTACAAGGCTTCTTCATCTTTGTCCTCTATTGTCTTCGTAAGGCAACCATCAGGAAGCAGTGGCGACGTTGTATTTGCTGCGCACTGTTGCGGGAAGGTGGGAGCGCTGGGTCCCAAGGAAATTCCGGACGAACACCAATAGCTATGAGCGGGACTGGAGGCTCTCAGCCTATGTTTGAATCTTCGTCTCCCATTCCTCATACCAATCCATCTTTTGAATACTCAAATTAGATATAAAACCATCAGGCTGCGATGATTAATGTGCGAACGATGTTTTTTCTTGTGACTAATAGCCATAAAATGATAGTAGACACGAGCACAAAGACTTTGATTTAATCAGGGCAGCTTTTATACCTAACACATTGCCTATTGAAATTATGTTCGGATTACGTAATATGGCACTGTCGTGTTCCTACATTTTAATAGGTAACGCTTTATAAGTCTATTGAAATAGCCTGAAGTTGATTATTTTTGAAAGTCTTTGCGATCATGCCGCACATAAGTGAAATCCTTTGAAATTTTATTGAAACGCTTCGTAACTTGTTATTTGCTGTTGGTGGTAGGGACTATCTGACTTTGTGTTTGGAATGATTATGTGTAAATGAGCATAGGTTGATACACAATCATGCATGATGTGAGTGTGGGGTATTTGTTTGAATAATAAATCGGGGCTTGGTGACACATTTTTGTATAAACGTATATACAATAATGCGGAAGGGTTGTAGAGGGGTAGTGTGTTTGTTTGTTTGTTTTATTGTTACACATGTCATGTAACAAGGTTGTCTCATGCATAAGATTTAACAAGAGAATGCATACAACAATGATAGACATGTAACATAGAGAAATGATGATGTGAAATTATTAAGCAGCACAGCTGCTAAACTATAAGTTCCCGAATTAAATACAAAATACCGATTTCTGATTTCGATAGGAAAAAAGAAAGACGTACTTAAAATTTGAGTCACTGACATATTCGCATTATGAATAACATGTAGACAAGTTTTCGTGGTCACAAATGAAAAAATACTTGATGCTGCAATAGGAATTTTTTTTAGATGAGAAGAAATGTCAAATATGACTTTTGTGCCTATTAAATTTATGTTGTTATTATGAATTAGAGATTTGAAAGTCGAACGGATATTTTATTTTGTACATTCATTCATTTTGAGGCAAATTCAAAACTTTGCTGAAAACATGAAGAGATGGAAAGGGTTTATTTCGTCAAATTTTTGTTTCACATATCATTTTCTTCAGAAACCTTGTCATAGAGGCCATAGTCATATTAATTTTCTTTTTCAATATGCACTAGCTAGTTTCCGCTGATGCACATTCCAACTCACCTTTTACGCCCAAAATACTGTTTTGTTTCTATTTGTTGTTGATATCTTTTTGATAAATGTTTTCAGTTATTGTAAATTCTAAATTGTAAAGCGTATTTAGAGAGCTTTCTGTCCTGAAATACGCCTTTAAAAAAAATAAAAGACCGACATAATCATTTATTATTATTATTATTTTTACCCTTATTATTATTGTTTTTAAATCTATTTATTATGTATTCATCATTATTATCATTAATACTCAAAATGATATTTTTATTATCTTTTTCATTATTATGTTTTCTTCAATTATTACTTTTTTACTTAATGCTTTAAGATTAAATTGGATATTTCGACTTTCTAGACTAAGAATAGATTAAATATCCCCTAGCTATGTCGAGTGATTTGTTGAGTATAGAAGTTCCCGTATATACCAGCCAATATCTACATGCACATTGCTGTAAATAAAATAAATACAATCATTTTGTCTTTTTACCATTAATTTTCATATCATATACTGGGTCTATAATATTTCCGTTTAGCAGTTCAGTAAATCTATATATATTGTAGTGCATAATCATTAGACCATGGATGATTAGACGTAGAGTACTATTAAAATAAGATAAAGATAAAGGTAATTTGTATAAAACTGTAAAACCCATCGAGACGGTGGTGGATACGTGTTCAAGAAAGTTATGTAATCATTTGTCATGTATGCACTGGCGGTATATTTTATGATAAACAGGCGGAAGTATTATTTTCAAGGGGGCACAAAAAAAGAAACAAAATGTACATTTATGCTCTGGAACTTTCATGGGCCATCCTGTCAAATATTTCTTGTGTTTTATATGCTTTTTCATTTGTCTTTTGTACTACTGTATTTTGATATTTTGAGCTTGGCAAATAAAATAAAATAAAATCAACTCAAATCAACCTCTATCACTTTGGCAGTGATTATTCTAACATGCACACAATGGGACGTAAGTCTCCATGTATCAAAGATCTGTGAATATTTGGGGTCAATTTGTTCAAGTGCTATATCCGAAATGGCTTATCATAATTAAACCGTTTTCGTAATATAACTAAATCTAATGCATACATCTTTGTGATGTGTCTCGATTCGAATTATTTCTTTAATCTGATACGAACAATTGTATTTCAATAATCAGGATATAAACTACATGTACATACATTAGTTGTTGCCATGTAGAAACAAACATTGTAGCTTGCCCTACCCAACAACACGTAATATGCATTTTGCATTAGGATTATTGAAGTACAATTAATCATTACAGGTGAATGAAATATTTGTATTGAGGCACTTCACAAAGACGTATGCATTAAATTTAATTACATTATGAAAATGGTCTATTATACACGGCTGATAAAGGAGGAAACGACAAACCGTTCGAATTATGCATTTTTCGTGGCTTTTATTTAACATTGGATTCTGTCATTTGTACATGTATCATTTTACCATGGCGGTACATGAATTCACGCCAATTATTATAATTGCATTATACACATATTTGAGTATCCAACCCAATTACAGAACTAGTGCTGGAATCTAAGCTGTAATCTGCACCCCATACATAAACCTTAAAATCAAATATGTGAAATCCAATCGTGTAGCCAGAGAAGGGTTAAACCACGGCTAGAAACCCCTTCTCGTAAACGAATGTCCCCTCTGCATTGCCACGAGCACCCCTTGCTAGCCGTCAGGAATGCCCGATCAGACGGGGAAGATTTGTATGTAACCCGGATGCACCACCCATTCCCAGCTCTCATCAACGATTCCAGCAAAAGTGCATTACACACAAATTTGAGTATCCAACCCGATTACAGAACTAGTGCTGGAATCAATGCTGGAAAATGAGGAAATTTGCACCCCATACATAACCTGATATCCAAGCGTTTAGCCATCAGGAATACCGCCCGATCAAACGGGGAAAATTTTAAGTAACCCGGGTGCACCACCTATTCCCAGCTCTCATCAACGATTCCAGCAAAAGTGTTCCCAACCGGGCTCCATCACTTCCCTCCAGGTATACCTCCCTGCATGTAAAATCGAGCGAGGCTCCTGGAATTACTTGTCTTACGAATGGTAATATAATTTCTTGCTATTATATGTAAGTGTGATGAAGGCCCAAATTGATAAATTCCGCCAACGAGCAAATTAAATAGCTCGCCGCCAAAGAACACGGTTTCGCTGGAGAGCATATAAATCAGCTTGAGGTGAAAATTCTCACCAAAAATTGAAGCCAACTAATTACCAAGCACGAATGTATAACCACTCCAGAAACCATATACCCGGTACCGCGGCAACCCTTGCTTCTTCTTCTTCTTCTTTTTTTCTTTTTTTTCTTTCTCCTTTTCTCATGCCATGCTCTATTACCTAACCAAAATTCTGACATACTCCCTAAACTTTGATTACTCCATAATGTTATAAACCTTACTTTATAACGGCCATCAATAACCACCCAGAAATATATATTTCTATCAATAACTAATCAATAGCTCCACAAAAGTGGAGAACCAGAAACAAAAAATTTACATATTTACAAACTTTGTATAGTTCAAGGGAATATGATTCACAGATATACTGAATAAAAATGATGACACTCTTGTCATTTCGTCATGACCTTGCCCCACGGACATTCATTTCAAATCTTAGCAACCTCCAAATACAAAAACAAATCGCCATTGCCATATACAAAGAACTCTTAGAATTTTTGGCTAATCTCCTCCGCTACCAATGTGCCCCTTTTTGGCCTCCGTCTCCGCGAGGTTAACATAAAAATGAAGGTACAGAGATCAATCCTACTGTTCTTAAATAGTCAGACCTGTATTTATTCCAAGCAATTCCGGTCCCATATTGAGGCTTCTTGGAATAAACATTAAATACTTCATTCCAGCTAATTCCACAGTAATTCCAGCCAATTCCCAGGTACATACCAGAAACCTCAGTATAAAACAGTGCAATATCCATTACGCAACACACGCATACAATTACTGTGAATAATTGCTGACCAAAATGAAACAAAATTTCACGTTCATGGGCTCCCTGCTTTTTCAAAAGCAGCCTCTAAAACCAACAAATATACATCATGCGTATCGAACCGCGATATCATGCCATGCTGTATGACCTAACTAAAATTCAGACATACTCCCTAAACTTGCATTACTCCATAATGTTATAAACCTTACTTTATAACCGCCAATAACCACCCATAAATATATATTTCTATCGATAACTAATCAATAGCTCCCTAAAAATGGGGAACAAGAAACCAAAATGTTTACATATCTACAAATTTTGTACTTCAAAGAAATATGATTCACACATATTCTGAATAAAAATTATGACACACTTGTCATTTCGTTATGACCTTGCCCAACGGACATTCTTTTCAAATCTTAGCAATTAGTGCTGCAATCAATGCTGGAAAATGAGGAAATTTGCACCCCATACCTAACCTGATATCCAAGCGTTTAGCCATCAGGAATGCCGCCCGATCACACGGAGAAAATTTAATTGTAACCCGGGTGCACCAGCCATTCCCAACTCTCATCAACGATTCCAGCAAAAGTGCATTACACACTAATTTGAGTATCCAACCCGATTACAGAACTAGTGCTGGAATCAATGCTTGAAAATGAGGAAATCTACACCCCATACACTGTACATAACCTGATATCCAAGCGTTTAGCCATCAGGAATGCCGCCCGATCACACGGGGAAAATTGTATGCAACCCGGGTGCACCACCTTTTCCCAACTCTCGTCAATGATTTCAGCAAAAGTGTTCCCAACCGTCTCCAGTATTAAAAACCATCCATTATACGTCATGCATTTCGAACCGCGATATCATGCCATGCTGCATTACCTATCCAAAATTCAGACATACTCCCTTAACTCGCATTACTCCATGTTATAAACCTTACTTTATAACCGTCACCAATAATCACCATAAATTTATATTTCTATCAATAACTAATCAATAGCTCCACAAAAAGTGGAGTACCAGGAACAAAAAGTTTACTCATTTACAAACTTTGTACTTCAAAGAAATATGATTCACACATATTCTGAATAAGAATTATGAAACACTTGTCATTTCGTCATGATCTTGCCCCACGGACATTCTTCAAAGGAATATGATTCGCACATATTCTGAATAAAAATTATGAAACATTTGTCATTTCGTCTTAACCTTGCCCCACAGACATTCTTTTCAAATCTTAGCAACCTCCTAAGATACAAAAAAAAAAATCGCCATTGCATTATACAAAGAAATCTTAGAACTTTTGGCTAATCCTCTCCGCCACCAATGTGCCCCTTCCGGCCTCTCCGTGAGGTTAACCGAAACACAAAGGTAAAGAGATCAATCCTACTGTTCCTAAATAGCCGCCCCAGTATTTATTCCATGCAATTCCGGTCCCATATTCTTGGAATAAACATTAAATACTTCATTCCAGCTAAATCCAACAGTAATTCCAGCCAAATCCCAGTTACATACCAGAAGTCTTAGTATAAAACATTACAATATCCATTACACAACACACGCACGTATACAGTAGGCTTGCGGGTGCACCATGTGATTACGCACGCAATTACTGCGAATAATTGCTGGCCCAAGATTAAACAAAATTTCATGTTCATGGGCTCCCTACTTTTTCAAAAGCAGCCTCTAAAACCCACAATTATACATCATGCGTATCGAACCGCGATATCATGCCGTGCTGTATTACTAACCAAAATCCAGACATCTCATGTCCAACTTTAAATTTCAACAATTTTCAAGTTCAAATAAAGGAATATTCCAACCATTCATAAGTGACAAAGCTATCAATGCTAGAGCTTATACCTGCTTCACACATAATGTAATCCCTCCTATCAATATATAAAATACCGGAGTCTCTGTATGCCATTACCCTGAGGCTCCATCCAAGCAGCCAAAATCAAATATGAAAAGGGGGTATGAACTGTTCCAAACAGTTTTACCCTGGCACCCTGAACAGCCTATGTATGAAAAGTAGTATTCCTTTTGCCAGAAACAATTTAACCTGAATACACTAAGAGTATTCCATTAAAAGATCATTTCAAAAATAATTACCCTAAACAACACACACAATGTAGTTCCTTACTAAACTTCCCAAGCATCAAACTGGCTAACAGCTACAGCACTCATAAAACAACCTAAGTACTAAAGTTACCCAAACTTTAACGAATCTCATGCTGAACTTTAAATCTCAACAATTTTCAATTTCAAATAAAGGAACATTCCAACCATTCCTAAGTGACAAAGCTACCAATGCTAGGGCTTATACCTGCTCCACAGATAATGTAATCCTCGATCCTATCAATATATAAAATACCAGAGTATCTGTATGTCATTACCCTGAGGCTCCATCCAACCAGCCAAAATCAAATATGAAAGGGGGTATGAACTGTTTCAAACAGTTTTACCATGTCACCCTGAACAACCCATGTATGAATAGTAGTATTCCTTTGCCAGAAACAATTTAACCTGAATACATTAAAAGTATTCCATTAAACGATCATTTAAAAAAGAATTACACTAAACACAATGTAGCTCCTTACTAAACTTCTAAAGCATCCAACTGGCTTAAAGCTACATCACTCATAATATACACACAATCGTTGCGTCGTAAGTCTACGGCCATATTTTCTGAAAGATGTATGTACATGTACGGACGAAAAAGCTCGCAAGAGGTATCTCCGGGTGCTCTTATTCAACCTCCTAGCTAGGGACCTTGCATATGCCTGTTTAATGACCGCCGCTTGCGGTCGACGAGGCCCTGCTTTTGACCTGTAAACTCCTTACAGCACAGCCGATGTAAGATATCTGGCCATGTGATGTTGCACCCACGTGGCCGCTCACGAATTCAAGATACATTTCAGCTCTTCTGAAAAATCCTCATACTCTTTGCCTCGATACTGTTCGTCCCCACGTGAAATATGTGGCGGTGTCCAACCCATGGAAAAGGGGGGGAAATGAAAGCCATATTGTCTCGCCTAGATGGAGGCCTCTTCTGCTGTGCCAGGTATAATCACCGCCCCACAGCTGAGATCTCCGTGCCCGTCTGCTGGACACCCAGAGCCGTCCAATACACTTTTGAGTCCCCTACGATCCATACGGCCGTGGCTGCAAAAATTAAGATAAACTTTTCGGAGTATCTTGCACTAGGGACATGTAATCATAATCACCATAGGACTACAAGTAGGCCTACAATTCAATTCCGATCAAGTGATTTTCATGTAAAATACTATTCAAAGCAACTGAGAAAGTTGCATTAATTAACATACACAGGTGCCTAACGTGAGATTTAATAAGAAATTCACTCACTTTCCACAACATTAACAATTAGTTGCTCTCCAGCCGTCCAGGCTTTAAACTGAGATCAAGAGTAGATCTAGGTCTAGCAAAGTAGCATTAGAACCATCGTAACAATTTCTCCTTATTGTCTTTGAGCATTCATAGGTAATGATTAATTGAGTCCAGTTTATCTTTGATTCAGATAGGCTTAGACCCTTCTAGGCCTTAAATGATCGAAAGAGCACTTTTTCCTCTTCAAATTTGACATATCATTCAAGCAAACTGATAACAAGATACCATTTTGTATAGGTGGAAACATGTCTTTGTTTTCAAGCTCGTGTGCTCATTTAATTGTAATTTGTATGCATATTGACCACTGCACTGGGCTTTATATTACTAGGCCTACGATAAAGCCTATGAACAGTACTTCAGTAGGCCTAGGCTACAGCCCAGGCGGTGCAGCAGCGCACTGACTGGATAGGACAGGGAGCCGGCCCTATATAAGCTCCACATGATAACTTAGAAGCGACGTTAACTACAGAACTAGCTTCATCAATACCGTTTCACGACTCACCGGATACATGTTGAGATTCCGGTCCTAAGGGCTTGGACTTGGCCTTGGTCATATTTGGTGGTCCGCAAGATCCGAGCCCGCTGCCTGAGCCTGAGGTTGTGATGTTTCTGGGCCTGCAGAACTAGCCGACATAGAACCTACATTGTAGGTCTAGGCCTACTCTAGGCCTCCCTCGCCTACGGGGTCGCTCATTTCGTACCGACCCGTTCGCCTTGACAGGGTACCCGTCTTCCTCTTTTTACTTTCGGAATGCCGGTCGCTGATCCAATTTACAGCACTAACCCGCTAGTCTTGGTCCTAGTCTACCGTACAATACTACAAACGAAATCACTGCAGCTCCAAAATGTAATCACCTCTCCACTGCAGTGCCGATGCCGTGACGAGGAGTTAGTAACAAACTTGACAATATACTAAGCGAATATAATACCAAAATTCAGACACGGTATTCAAGGAAAATAACGGGATTTCCACTGCCGATGCAAAACAAAGTCAACGTCAGTTAATTTCAGAATCCACTGATATTTTTGATTGTCCAAATCAACAGGTCTTGCCTCTACCAAAAGCCACAAGAGAATGACATAATTCTACGTGCGCGTACGTACGCGCTCTCAAAATCGCGTGTTATGCGTTTCGTGTGCAAAAGGGAGCGCATTCCGAAACGCGCCAAAAAGCGCGCCTTGTCTAAAGGCGCCAAATCCTTGACAACAATGTAAACAAGCTTATTGTTGCGTCACCTTGACCAGCAAAACCAAAACATAAATGGAATTGCTTACCAGCCGTGTATAAATATGTTTGAAAGCGTTTTTGGTAACTCTTTAAAATTTCTTAAATTAAGCTCATTTATTAAACAAAGGTTGTTCATAATTAGTCGTCTGTATTTACCGGTACCATCTTTCAGTTTCGCCTTGATCTTACCTCTCGCCTCTCCCATTGACGCCGAATGTACTTCTTAATAATGTTATCATGGGTATGTTTAACAAAATTGTATTTAATGCAATTTATTCTTAATACAGAATAATTATGCCTATTTGACACTATTACGCGCTGAAATGTAAGAGCGAGAAACATCTAGAAAATCACCCTTTTCTCTGGCTTCTAGTTTTTCTTTCCTTTTTCCCCTAATGAAAATCCTTTTGCATGTTATTAAACAATTTCTTTTTCAAGCATGGTTCCGGATTTACTCCATAATGTTATAAACCTTACTTTATAACCGCCAATAACCACCCATAAATATATATTTCTATGGGGCCATATAAACAGGTGATAAATATGCAAAGAAAACGAATGGTTGAAGAGAGATCTCTGTGGATCTGTTGATGATGAAAACGCCTTAACACAAACGCGCCCTCCCTTTACTAAATCAAGCACAATGGTCATTTCACGTTACTTCCTTCTTCCTTTCATTCATTCATGCTCTCTCTCTCTCTCCCCTGCTCTCCCCTCTCTCTCTCTCTCTTCCCTTCTTTTCCTACCTTATCCCTTCTTTCCCTCTCTTTTTCGACCTGCTTAGGTTCGAAGTTGAAATCAAATTAAAACGTTTAGATACACGGATGGGATGGGAAAGAAATAAAAGACAATAAGAGAGAGAGAGAAAGAGGGGGAGGAGAGAGAGAGAGAGAGATAGAGTGAGAAGAGAGAGAGAGAGATAGATAGAGAGAGAGAGAGAGAGAGAATGAGAAGGGGGAGAGAGAGAGAGAGGGTCGAGGCCAAGGATAAAGCGTTGTATTCAAGATGATGAACGTGCACCTATGTCATGTATATTATGGTACTTCATTTTATACGCTTTAATTATCTTCTAAATGTATATTTCATCTTCCTTTTATTTCATGAGATTCAGCTTTGAACCGTTGTCTTTTTGTTTATATAAGTTATTTGAGTTTGCTAATTGTGAAATTACTAGCAAAATAGTCTTCATCGGAAAGAGGGGGTGGGGGAAGACTATGTTGATAATAGTTTCACAGTCAGTATACTACAGTAGATCTGATTCTTAATTCCCACGATGCACTTGATTTGCTTAATTCCATGCAAACTGTACTATAGTAATCGCAAAATCGCACTGCATGACTTCACCTTTTCAAGCACAATCTCTCTATTCATGCTGAACATCCGAAATACAACTTGTAATTGTAAGGCATTGATTTCAACGAACAAAATTCAATTCGGGCTAGTATTGGCGTTAACATAAAGCGATGTCGAGGAATCAATAACAGAATTATACAGGTATGATGTATACACACAGCTTGTTAAAGGGGATGTTAAGATGACCTTTTTAAAATTCCTCCAGTCCTGCAGGAGAGCGGTTGTTGGTCTTTATAGCGCGAAATGAACTTCAAGGTCAACCGACCAACGTGACCGAGAAAACACATTGATGCATGAGAGCAGATAGAGAGAAAAAATTGGCGGTCTGGTTGGGTGTCAAGCTCGTAGGCCGTTGATATTGAACCCTTAAACGTTTTGTGGACTGTTTCACGAGAAACTGTCAAATGTCAGGTATAACTATGCAAGCCTACTTGTCAGCACTGCAAGGGTCATGCCATTAGACTGACAGGTCACGAGACTTACAACCCAGTAGATCGACATTCACAAACTTTCACTAGACCGACATGCCACGAGATCGTCTGCGCACGAGTCCGACAGCCCAAGGGACCGACAAAACAGAAAAGAGGGAAGTTCCAAAAAGGTCCACGAGACCGTCAGCCCATAAGACCGACGCCTCTTACATTGTTTGAAGGGATTCAATATCAATGGCACATGAGCCTGACAACCAACCAGACCGGCGTTTAAAATAAAAATCTACCTTTATATCTTTTTGTTTGTTTGTCGGTTTCATCTGTTGTTGTGAATTAGTGAATTCAAATTTAGCTCGTTTGAGGGAAGGGTATCGATCCTCATGATGTCAACTGTTTGAATAAGGAAACACAGATTATCATGTCTCTGCTGCCCTTAATCACTAAGCACAGATGTTGGGAAAAAAACATATCGTCCCTTTCGACCTGATTTACAAAGCCTTAGGGCATTTGGGAACCTGATTGTTAAAGCCAACCTAAGCGGAAATTTGAATGACTTATATTCTTATGAGAGAACAAAGAAACATAGTTCTGTTAGGTATCAAGTGGAGCCGGTTTGCTTGAAAAGTAAATGGTGGGGGAAAGGTGGAAAATCATTCATGCTATTTCTCTCTGTTTGAAAACGTTGAATGATATGAGAGCATAATCATCTTCAAATCAAACTTTAATTATTCAAATGATAAATATGCACAGCATTCATTTCTTTTTAAGAAGGAGGTAACATGAACATGATAATTTCCTTGTATATAATACTGCCTTTTGGATACTAACAGCATAATTTAGACTTGTTCGGTCGACCTTTCTAAAACGTCTTTTTTAAAGTCTATTACTCGTGAGTTACTCGTTGAGCAGTACCCTAAAGGAGAAGGCGCTTAAGCAGAAAACAGGTTTTTATAGTATCTTTGTACATGACGAACGGGAGAGTTATTCGCGACTACGTTGCAATCCAGAAACCAAATTGCTCTTTTGAGATTTGCATAGCTTTAGTGATCTTACATTTCAAACACTCATAACTTTCTTACTTTTGGTCAGATTTATGTCAAATTTTCGCCATTCTTTTTCTCTTGTTTTTTTTTTCCACTTTCATACACATTAAATTATTACGAAGGATTGATTGTCCTTTATGGGTCAGGACAACACATTAAACGCAAAGGGTGTGAGACCCGGAAAGCAGTGTGTGTTTCATGTGATGAACAAAATAAAAAAATAAAAATACATTCATAACTTTCCAGCCTTTAACATACATGAACGTTTAAAGATCAAAGAAAATTGAGGTCATTTTTTCCTATCAAAGAGTGTTGTTTGCCACTCACTTAGCTTCCAAAGAGCATTCATCAGGAAATTGTGGAACCACCGATAGCGTGTGTGTGTACGGTAGCGTGAACATTCACAATAAATATGTTTTATGATGGAATTCGTTGGTATTTATTTGACAAAGCCATTACTAATGAATAAGAAAAGTTTCATCCGTGGGCTATTTTTATCATTTTCAAAACTCTTTCAACGTGTGTAATTCCCATTTTTTTGCGAGCCAATTCAATAGCGGTTTAGGCTCAGTTCCAACAGATGTGTGTGTAGGTGGGTGTGTGTATGTTGAGAACTTGCTTGGACGGTAAATGAGCTACCAACTCATCGTGTAGGTTCAAAAGAAAGGGTCGAAGCCATCCGTTTGTTCTCTTCTATTCTTCCTGATGATGGTATGTATCTTTTACTCCTTGGAGTTTATAGGGGAGGAGTTGTCCATATTTGTTGTACACTCTGAACACCAAAGTTTAATTAAAATTAGGTTAGTACATAACAGTTTCATTACAAGCTATGGAATCCGAAAAGCAGTCGAGAATTTATCCAACACCTCATGCTATATATTTATGTATCCTCATAAAAATAAGAAGAGGAAGAAGACAAAGAGGAAGAAGAAGGAGAAGACGAAGAAGAAGACGGAGAAGAAGAAGAAGAAGAAGAAGAAGGAGAAGGAGAAGGAGAAGAAGAAGACGGAGAAGAATAATAAGAAGAAGGAGGAGGAGAAGAAAAAGAAGAAGGAGGAGGAGAAGAAGTCGAAGAAGAAGAAGAAGAAGAAGTCGAAGAAGAAGTCGAAGAAGGAGAAGGAGAAGGAGAAGACGAAGAAGAAGACGGAGAAGAAGAAGAAGGATAATGAGAAGGAGAAGGAGAAGAAGAATACGGAGAAGAAGAGGAAGAAGAAGGAGGTGAAGGAGAAGACGAAGAAGAAGAAGGATAATGAGAAGGAGAAGGAGAAGAAGAAGACGGAGAAGAAGAGGAAGAAGAAGAAAGAGGGAGTAGAAGAAGTCGAAGAAGAAGAAGGTGAAGGAGAAGAAGAAGACGGAGAAGAAGAAGAGGAAGACGGAGAAGAAGTAGAAGAAGAAAAAGGAGGTGAAGAAGAAGAAGAAGAAGAAGAAGAAGAAGTCGAAGAAGAAGAAGAAGAAAGAGAACAAGAAGACGATTGCTCCGCCGACAGTTACTTTGCAAAACGCAACAAATGCTCCGTGACATTTGCTCCGCGACATTTGCTCCGACGTCAAATGCTCCTTCGACAGTTGCTCCGCCGACAGTTGCTTCGCCGACAATATTTCTTTCATGAGTTATTTTCTTTGTGTTCTTTGAATTTTGACTTGTTTTGTTGTTGTTATTCAGGGTCAAAGCCAGCATTTTGAGAAGGAAGATGCGTTTTAATTCCCCGTTTAGGAGACACTGATGGAAAAACAAAGTGATAAACCTTTGCGAAAGACGCAATCCCTTTTTTGGGGGAAAGCAGGTGCAGAAGCTTTTAAGTAATAGATAAACTTTTCTCAACCTTCAGTCGACCTTCTTTCAACAAAAAGTGATTTTTTCTTTTCTTGGGCACAATATTATTTAAGGTAATAATTATTCCCTTTTCGTAAGCGATGGTATGGGCAAGTAATATTGAAGGATTAATAAACCATCTGCCTGCCTACCACCCCTTTTCTTAATCAATGATTATTTCACGAGCATGTAGGCCTATATTTCATACTCTCTTTGCAGAGCAATTGTCGGCGGAGAAAATGTCGGCGGAGCAAATGTCGGCAGAGCATTTGACGTCGGAGCAAATGTCGCGGAGCAAATGTCTCGGAGCAATTGTCGCTTTTTGCGGAGCATTTGTCACCGGAGCAATCGTCGCCGGAGCATGTGTCGGGTCACCAATACATGGCTTTGACGGCGGAGTCAATACAAAGAATAAGATGAACAAGAAGGAGAAAAGAAAAAAGGATAAATAAATTTCAATTTGAATGTCTCTGTTTGGATTTTACCCTCCGCTCAATCAGGTTAATAATGGAGTCTGGGAGGGCTACTGATTCCCTGAAGTGACTTTGGACACCTCCCCGAGAAATCTACATACACTCCTTCGACTACTTACATGGTCTTTGGTGGGACTACGACCAATCAAAGACGTCAATATTCGTGTTAAATATCGCGAAAACAGACACAATGAATAAGGTGTGACACCATTTTTTCTCTCTTTCTTTTCCTTTCTTTTCTTCTTATCTTCGCATTATTGTGATGCAGCTGTGCAGAGGGGACCATTTTACAAGATTCACTAATTATGAAATGGCGAGCAAGATGAACCTAACTTTAGGTTGTTTAATTCTATTTTTGCTGGGATCACTGGCTGTGGCACAATCAGGTAAGCATATGAAACGTATCATGTTTGTTTACAAAATGTGTTAGTGTATACACCCTCATTTGTGTTGGAAGAGTCGCGGTGGTTCAGTGGTAGCGAAGTGGTCTCATACCCGGGAAGTCCCGGGTTCGAAACCAAGTCAATGCGCTCGTGCCCATTACCAAGTCCCTCGGTCCCCTGGTTGCTTACTTACAAGGATATACGTGCTTTCTTAGCAGTCACGTAATCCTTTTATTCTGAATATGTATGCAACCATGTTTTCATTTTCGTAATGCATGTAAACAAGACGAACCACCATGATAATAATTATATGGACAGCAATCGGTGAATTTATATATACGTGTATTTGTATGTATATGCAGAAAGATAGAAGGTTAGTGAAATCGTCCAAACACAATTTGATGGTGTGAACTAGTTGGAACCGTGCTAGTAGACCACCACACGCGAAACCAAAACCAACTTCGAGACCGATCAGCCACGAGACCAACAAAACATACAAAAAAAGGAAATAATGTTAATCCCCATCTCTCGGGATGTAGCCTGCTTCAGCATGCTTATGTATTATGTAAATGTAAATATAATTGTAAATGTATATGTATATTTATATGAATATGCATATGCATATGTATAATTATGCAAGTGTATATATGTAAACGTATATGTAAACGTATATGTATACTCATTGTAAATGTATATGTATATTTATATGAATATGCATATGCATATGTATAATTATGCAAGTGTATATATGTAAACGTGTATGTAAACGTATATGTATACTCATAATAATGAGTATTTTATTCATAAACTAATAAAAGGAAAATACAAATTACAAGTTGATTCATTCGTTAACAGCTATTGTTTCACCTCGACCCCTCGGCACGCCGCCCAACGCAGCGCGCCTCGGGTTCATGGCAGGATGCAACGTACCCTTGAGCCTATAGAAACAGCCATGCCTCTCATAGCAGACAATATATCTATATTATGATGCTATCTTCTTTGGATAGGGATGTTGGGGGCAGCTATATAAATATTTTTCTCGCCCCTTCATTGGGCCAACAGAGGAATCACATGCATCAGTCAGGAACAATGTCAACGGTGAATTGCCGTTTGGTCTACACCCAGTTCGTCTACTTCCCAATAAGTCTATTCCCATATTTTCTACACTCAGCCCGTCTAATGTCTGCATGGTCTCATAATCATTTTCCCCCTTTTTTCCATCATTTATAAATTGAATAATACTGACATAAAAAACACATAATTATATTGATTACAAAGAAAAACACATAATTATATTGATTACAAAGAAAAACACATGAATTATACTTATATCACAAAATTAATTATACTTTTGTTAACATAATTAACATTTTTTTTCCATAGGTGATACTTTTCAACATTTGCCCTCCATAATATTTCCTTTAAATAAATGTCGAATATGTTTTTAAAATAACATTTTTATTTTTTGTGTATATAAAGCATATGAAGCTAAATTAACAAATAGTTTTTTAAAAAACTACATATTTTGAATTTATATAATCACATTGCTTGCCTACAATTATATCACTGTAATCATTTTTTTTCATTATCAAACAATACTTCTATTTTTCTGAGAAAAGTTAAGACCTTGTTCCAAAATATTTTTGAGTAAACACAATCATAAAATAAATTATAATAATTATCTGTGCATATGCACTTCAAACAATAATCATGATCAGATTTCTTGAAACGATATATATATATATATATATATATTCTTCACATGCTAATAACTTATAGAGTAGTTTGAAATTAAACTGTTTTAATTGTATTTCTTTGACGTATGTCAAATTCATTTTCCAAATATTTGCCCAGGATAACTTTTTTTCCAAAAAAATATTCCCAATAAATTTGAACAATTGGATTTATAAAAGTTCTATCAACTAATACCTTATATATAACCTGTGACATCTTTATTTTTGTAACTGATATATTGTGACATACTGTTGGTGTCAATTTAAAATAATGAAGACGTGTAAATTTTCATATGAACAAAAACCAGTTTTACATTTTAATTTTCTTTTCCAGTCACGAGGTTTACAACTCCAGAGTAATTTAACCTCACAAAAATAATTATATTTTAATACAAAGTAATTATTTTGCCCGATATATATCCACATCCCCTTTGGCGTCTATGATGTCCCCAATAAATAATATTTCAGATTTTAGCCAATGTTTCCACCATAAACAAAATTTTTTTGTCTTTTAAATATGTGTTTCCCCATAACAGTTGCATTCTAATATTAGTGATCTCATTACATGATTTATTTACACATTGACATTTTTTCCATGCCGAAATACATTGTTGATAAAATACAGGTATATCTTTCAGAAGTTTTAAATCTTCCTTTTTTAAGAAACTCATATTGAGCAATAAAAAGTTGGGGCCAAGATAGTTCAAATGATAATATGGGAGAATCTTCCCTCTAAAATTATGATCTTTATTTTCCATTATCTTATAAAGCCAGTTTACTTTTAAAGCAAAACTTTGCAAAACAAAATCTGGCATATTCAAACCTCCTTTATTAGTTGACCCGATTATAGTTTTTCTCTTTACTCTATCTAAACCATCCCATACAAAATTGTAAATGAATTTTTCAACTTGTTTATTTATAAAATCGATATTTGAAAAAAAACTTACATAATATAAGTAATATTTGACAATACAAGTGATTTCAAAACATTTTCATAAGCTAGTTTCATGTTCTTACTAAAATAAACCCCGAGTGTTTTTATAAACTGATTAGACCATGTGATTTCTTTATATTGCTCTACATTAAATTCACCAAAATGAAAATCTTTTGATTTTGATATATTTAAAGTAGGTCCTGCTACACCACCAACAGTTTTTATTTTACGCATGGAATTTTTCAAAGAAATTTCGTTCGCAACGAAAATTGTTGTGTCATCTGCTAACAAGCTAATTTTCACTTGAGTACAAGGCATACCTCCTGATCCCGGTAATTGAACACCTTGAATAGCTTGATCTCATCTAATATCAATTGCTAATATTTCAATGACAACTAAAAACAATAGAGCGGACACTGAGCAACCTTGCCGAAGACCTCTTTGCAGAGAAAAAAATTATAATTGCCAATTATTATTAACATAATAAATATACTACCAAAATTAAATTTTTCTAAACTTTTATGAAAAAAACCCAACTTATTTGATCGAAAGCCTTTTCTAGATCCAAAAAGATAACAGATCCGGATTTCTTTTTTTCTTCAAAATAACATATAACATTATCGATCAAACGAATAATGTCCCCAATAAAACGTCTTTTAAGATATGCATTTTGATCTGAATCAATACAAACATTTAACACTTTTTCAACCTTCGTGTTAAAGCAGATCCTAATATTTTATAATCAGTATTTAGGATACTTATCGGCCTCCAATTTGAAATATTTTCTTTGTCGCCTTTCTTATGTAGAAGGGTTATGACAGCTCTAGTTTGTGAAATCGGTAAATTTCCTACTAACAATGATGTTTTGAATAACTTTAACATAATATATTTCAAATTATTCCAAAAACATTGGTAAAACTCAAAAGTCAAACCGTCTGAACCTGGACCTTTTCCTTTTTAGTCCCATTTAGGGCGTCATTACATTCTGTAAGTGTTATTTCTGAATCAAAGTATCGATTTTGTTTTTCACTTAACCCGTTCCTTCCGAAATTATTCAGCCTGATAGTTGCCTCACAAACGAGAATAAAAGTCGAAGACTCGACCCGTTCGCTGCCGTAGCGTGCGAGTGTTCAGCGGGCCGCACAATGCGTGTGCGTTCAAGCAAGCTAAAGCCTGGCCAGTGGCTTCGACGAGCAGGAACCTAGCGCATGCGCAGATCATTTAGCAATCTGGCTTCGTCGCGTCGAGAGCAATTTGCACGCCCGTCCTCTCCCGTACTCCAAGCCTCTAATAGGTTTTTGTTTGTATAAGTTCTTTCAGCTCTTCTAGGCTTTTGTTCTTCGTTATCTTTTCTTCTTCTTCTTCTCCTTCTTCTTCTTCTTCTTTTTCTTCTCAGTCTCATTTTATTTAGATAATAAATTTTATGAGGAAAATACAAACATTTTAAAAGTAAAAGATTTGAATGTAAATCTCTGTTGCATCAAATTAATATGAAACAGTTTATTATCCTATATTGACGGTTATAATATACGTCGGACACTATACTTTAGCGAAAATATGTAAACATGATAAAATGAAACTAAAGAAGAACCATGCAAAGCTTAGGGTGGGGGTGATGGGAGAGACAAAATAGCATAATAATACTGACAATAATATAATGATGCGCTCAAATTTCTCTCTCTCTCTCTCTCTGTCTCTCTCTCTCTCTCTGTCTCTCTCTCTCTCTCTCTCTCTGTCTCTCTCTCTCTCTCTCTGGCTCTCTCAAAACCGTTTTCCTTCTTTATCTCTCATACTGTTTTCTGTCCCGCGATTTTTGAGAGCACGTTTCGACATACTCCTAAATAAGAATTGTTATTCATAATTTGTATATAACGCGTAACCAGATTTTACCCTATCTGAAATATTCATTCAAAAATATAACAATCATGGAAAGATAAAGGAATAAACAAGAAGATGTGATTAAGTAAAATGTGACAGACAAAAGATGATAGGAGAAATGATTGCTTCTCTCTCTCGAGTCGCTCGCTCGCTCTCTCAACGCAATTTTCCATCTTCATCTCTCGTACTGCTTTCCGTTCCGCTATTTGTTTTTATTCCGAAATTATTCCTTTAGATTTTGAGAAAAATTATTATACAATAATATGAAGGAAAAAAATGGAACGAACGGCTGATATCGAAATGAGAAGGATATTACTGTAAATAATTAAAAAAGTAAAAGTTTGAATGTATAAATCTCTGTTGCGTCAAATTGATACGAAGAAAATGCTTATTATGCTATATTGACGGCATTATATACGTCGGACATTATACTTTAGCGAAAAGATATTTAAAAAAAGAAAAAGAAAATGAAGAGAAACTAAAGAAAAATTCAGAGGAAGGGGGTGGGGTCATCGGAGAGACACAAAGCATAATAATACATACACAGAGAGCGTCCAGCTTTCTACCCCTCTCTCTCTCTCTCTTTCTCTCTGTGTCTATCTGCCAATGTCGTTTCGCCATTTGCTTGTATGCCGGCATCATTCCTTCTTTGAGATAAATGCTTATAACATACCCCTGGTAATGAACACATATACCTTAGATATAATAGGGAACGAAAATAGAGAACAAGCGGCTGATAATGTCGAAATGAGAAGAATATTACTGTACAAAAATTATAGAAAGTAAAACTTTTGAATGGAAAACCTTGTTGCATCAAAATAATATGATACGTTCATTATTATGCTATTGACGGAAATATTATACATCGGACATTATACTTTAGCACAAAAAGGTTGACAACATTATGAGAGAAAGAATGAAACTTCCTCTTCCATTTACAAACATTTAAATAGCATAAGCACCCTACGAAAATAGAAGAAGTCATGAAGAGGGAGACAAGAAAAAATATGAAAAGTACACAACAAATAAATATAAAACAGATATGATTCTATATAGAACGGAAGATGATAGGGGAAACGTAATAGTTTGTAAGTATTTGCAAATTTTGACAATTATAGTTTGTAAGTATTGACAAAGTATATACAAACAAAAATGACACAGAAATATTTGCAAGTATTTGGGACCTATATAGAATATACGAAAAGAGTTATGTCTTAGGCCAATGCACCTTCAGCTAAGTTACGTAAGAAGAACAAAGGACGTGGCCAAGGGTAAAGCTCGTTGTCATGGTTATAAACTCCAACAATAGAAGAGAGCGGAAGGGTATAATTGATTTACAATGAACCTGACATACAGCATTGATGATCCTTGTATACTACATGTAATGTATATAGCTTCAGATAACCCTGTTTTTTCGGGGTATAGGTGGTAAAGATAAAGGAATGAACAAGAAGATGTGATGAAGTAAAATGTCACAGACAGAAAGCTGATTTGTAATTTGTATGTAATAATGTAATTATCTATAATATGTATGTAATAATGTAGGCCTAATATGTAATATGTATGTGATAATGTAAGTTGTATAAATGTAACAGTAATGTATAAATGTAAAGCGCATAGAGGATTATCATCGATGATTATTATGCGCTATATAAATCACAATTATTATTATTATTATTATTATTATTATTATTATTATTATTATTATTATGAGAAATGATTGTTCTCTCTCTTTTTTCTCTCTATAATCTATATGTCTCTCGCTCTCTCTCTCTCTCGCTCGCTCGCTTTCTCGGCGCCGTTTTCCATCTTCATCTCTGGTACTGTTTTCCGTTCCGCTATTTGCTTTTATTCCGAAAGCATTCCGTTCGATCTTCAGATAAATTATTATACCATAACCCATGCATAACCTCGATATGGAGAAGGAAAACACTGAACGAGCGCCTGATAATGTCGAAATGAGAAGAATATTACTGTACAATAATTATACAAAATACAACTTTTGAATGTAAATCTCTGTTGCGTCAAATTGATGTGGAAAAAGGGTTATTATATGCTATATTAGCGGTCCACCTCCTGGTCGGACATTATACTTTAGCGAAAAGATATAAACACACAAAATACAGAGAAACTAAAGAAAGAAATCAGAGCTGGAGGGGAAGGGGTGATCGGAGAGACAAATTTATAATAATAAATACAGTACAGGCTACGTCCAACTTTCTATCTCCCCCTTCTCTCTGTCTGTCTGTCTCTCTCTCTATGTCTCTCTCTCTCTCTCTGTATATCTGTCAATTTCCATCTTCATCTTTCATATTGTTTTCTATTCTGCCTTTGCTTGTATGCCGGTATCATTCCTTCCTTGACATAAATTATTATAACACATCCCTGATGAGTCCACAGTTATATACCTTATAATTATCATAGGGAACGAAATAGAGAACGAGCGGCTGATGATGTCGAAATGAGAAGAATATTATTATAAAAAGTAAAACTGTTGAATTTAAATCTCTGTTGCATCAAATTGATATGAAAAAATGTTTATTATGCTATATTGACGGTACTTTTTGACGTCGGACATTATACTTTAGCGAAAAGATATAAACAAACAAAAAAGAGAGAAAATAAAGAAAAAATCAGAGCAGGAGGAGGCCGGGGGGATGATCGGAGAGACAAATATAATAATAAATACAGTACATGCTACGTCCAACTTCTTATCTCCTCCTCTCTCTCTCTCTCTCTCTGTCTATCTGTCAATATCGTTTTCCATCTTCTTCTTTCTTATTGTTTTCTATTCCGCCATTTCTTTGTATGCCGGAATCATTCCTTCCTTGAGATAAATTATTATAACATATCCCTGATAACGTTCACAGTCAAATACCTTATATTTATTATAGGGAACGAAATAGAAAACGAGCGGCTGATAATGTCGAAATGAGAAGAATATTACTGTACAATATAAATTATAAAAAGTAATACTTTGGAATGAAAATCTGTGTTGCATCAAATTGATATGGAAAAATGTTTATTTATGCTATATTGACGGTACTATTTTACGTCGGATATTATACTTTAGCGAAAAGATATAAACAAGAAAAGAAAAGAGAAACAAAAGAAAAAAATCAGAGCTAGGGAGGGGAGCGGGGCTGATCGGAGAGACAAATATCATAATAAAAAATACAGTAACAGACTACGTCCAACTTTCTATCTCTCCCGCCCCCTTCTCTCTCTCTCTCTCTTTCTCTCACTGTCTATCTGTCAATGTCGTTTCCATCTTTCATATTGTTTTATATTCCGCCATTTACTTGTTTGCCTGCATCATTCCTTCCTTGAGATCAATTATTATAACATATCCCTGATGAGTTCACAGTCAAAATTATACCATATATTTATAATATGGAACGAAATAGAGAGCGGCTGATGATGTCGAAATGAGAAGGATATTACTGTACAATATAAATCATAAAAAGTAATACTTTGGAATGTAAATCTCTGTTGCATCAAATTGATATGGAAAAAATGTTTATTTATGCTATATTGACGGTACTATTTTAGGTCGGATATTATACTTTAGCGATAAGATATAAACAAACAAAAAGAGAGAAACTAACGGAAAAACAAATCAGAGCTAAGGGGGTGGGGGCGGGGCTGATCGGAGAGACAAATATCATAATAAAAATACAGTAACAGACTACGTCCAACTTTCTATCTCCCTCTCTCTCTCTCTCTCTCTCTTTCTCACTGTCTATCTGTACAATAAAAATTATAAAAAGTAAAACTTGAGTGTAGGTCTCTGCTGCATCAAATTGATATGAAGAAAAAAAGTTTATGATATATTGACGGAAATAATATACATCGGACATTATACTTCAGCACAAAAAGGTTATCTGGAAGTAGGTGGACAACATTATAAGTGAAAGAATGAAACTTGCTCTTCCATTTACAAAATTTCAATAGCATAAGCACCCTACAAACAAAAATGACACAGAAATATTTGCAAGTATTTGGGACCTATATAGAATATACGAAAAGAGTTATGTCTTAGGCCAATGCACCTTCAGCTAAGTTACGTAAGAAGAACAAAGGACGTGGCCAAGGGTAAAGGTCGTTGTCATGGTTATAAACTCCGACAATAGAAGAGAGCGGAAGGGTATAATTGATTCACAATGAACCTGACATACAGCATTGATGATCCTTGTATACTACATGTTATGTATATAGCTTCAGATAACCCTGTTTTTTCGGGGTATAGGTGGTAAAGATAAAGGAATGAACAAGAAGATGTGATGAAGTAAAATGTCACAGACAGAAAGCTGATTTGTAATTTGTATGTAATAATGTAATTATCTATAATATGTATGTAATAATGTAGGCCTAATATGTAATATGTATGTGATAATGTAAGTTGTATAAATGTAACAGTAATGTATAAATGTAAAGCGCATAGAGGATTATCATCGATGATTATTATGCGCTATATAAATCACAATTATTATTATTATTATTATTATTATGAGAAATGATTGTTCTCTCTCTTTTTTCTCTCTACTGTACTGTACCAAATAGAAAAACTGTGTGACTCCGACACTTTATGGCAAGATAAGTAAATAATAGCCGACAACCTTGAATTGAAATAATGGGATGGACTATATCGAGACTAGCTAATCTCCTCAATATACGCATGAGTGACCTGAGCTGAGAGCGCGCGTGCCGTATACACAGGTATCCTGAGCGAGTGTGGAATTCGCTGCTTGTAAAATCATAATGTCTGGCTTGCGCTTATACGTATATATACACAGTCGAGTCCTAGGTATAGTAGACCCAGCGAATCCGAAAATCCTATGAAAATAACGTAAACTGACTTGCATGTCCTTCTATACGAATATCCTGAAAGAGGACTTAGCATTTTCATGCTAAACTTGTAATAAAACAAAAAGTACGCAACTACAGTCGGTAAAAAATGAGGTGCATGTAGCCAAGGGTTCAATGTTTGTATACAGGTAATTTATATTGTATTTAGAAGGTAAATAGATGTACTTTTATGCAACGAAAGTAGCCCTTGCTCGGACCCGAGAAATCTCGGTTCCCGTTTGTGAGTAGGTACCTCGGGGCCCGAGAAATCTCGGTTCCCGAGCTGAACGGGTTAAATCAACGTTGATGTTCTTAAGATAATCATTCACTTCATTCTCTTTTCCTCTAGCCGAACACAAACGGGAAAAATATTCAACTTCAGCTACAATTATATTTTTCATATTTCTGTATATTATTCAATTAACATTTACTTTAAACATATTCTTTAACTTAAAGTTTCTTTTTTCTAAGCCTAACAAATATTTATTATTTCGCTCACCATCTTCATACCATTTGATTTTGGACCGTATTTGTGCACCATGTATTTTTTATATTCATAAATTGCTGACAATTGTCTTCTAACATGAGACAATTCGTTATCTTGATCTTCATCTAATATACCAAGACTTGATAAATGATTTAATCTATCTTGTAAGAAAAACTGTTAGCCTTTTCTTACCCTTGACTTATTAATAAAATAATCATAATCATAATCATTTCGTCTACTTATCATTTGTTCTAATTACCATATGGGCTTTTTTTCTTTGTTCAAATGATATGTCATTTGGTACTCAAAACAATATAACACAGTTGTGAGTTGTGACATGATTTTTAGAAAGCATTAATGCAAAGCATTCTAGGGCATTTGTTAAATGTAACGAGGAAATTAATATTGGATTTCCAGGGCTTAAATTAATTAGATTAGTCCACTGCCTGAACCGTTTCCGCCTGCCACTCCCCGTGCCGAGAGCGCAGCCCGGTAGACACAAGGATCCACTGCACCGCGCTCCAAACACTGAAAAGGGAAAGAAAACACAAAAGACGGAAACCGACGAGGCAGTGGACCATGCTCAAAATACGAAGTAGTGCGGAAGAAAAGAAAAGGGACATTTCATGAATGACAAAAACATGAACAACGTTCGTTTGAATTTGTTAATAAGACTGTTTCATTAATTTTGAGGGGTAGTTCTTAATTACTGTTTTAGCAAGTGGACCCCACTTCTGAACCTGTACATTTACTTTTCTATGTCTTTTGCTATGTATAACCCCCTTTGTATGATCTTGATAAAACCCTTTTAATTATTAAAGATATATATAATACAAGGAAGTATGCTATTACATTTGGTTATATATATATACATTTCATAGCTATAATTATGGTGTGATTAATAAGCAGTTTGTTTGTACACTTTTCTTATACCCCTGTTATCACCGTCTTGTAATCGAGGAAAGAGAAATCAATGATATTAAGAAACAACTTTACATCATTTAAAAATATTTGTGTGACTTTACAGGTCCACAAAATGTGTTCGACTGTTCATATTCAGAGCATCCGAACGAGCAAAAAGGGGACGAAACCAATTTCATTTTATAGTTCGGGGCCAAAATATTATTTGATACTTTGAACTGAAATTCTCTGGTTAATGTATCTTTCGAAGTTTGAACTATTAGTTGGCGTGCTTTGTATATATCTTGTTGGGACATACTCTTTGTCCATGAAAATAAGACATAAAACAGGCTTTTACAAATCTTTCAACACTTAAATCTTTGGAATGGTATATAGAGCCAATTTATTGCTTTGTGACGGTTTACATTTACCTAAAATGTAATTTATTTATAATAATATAGTTGGGAGAATTTAGGAATCGATCAGATCAGTTTTCCCCAATTGTTATCATTAATGATGTTCTGTTTTCACTCAAAATGTCAGATTATCTGTAATTGTAAATCTAGCATGGAAGCCACCTGCTAGGCACCATTTTATGTCATCAGAACAATGTTACCAAGTCCCTTTAAGAACCAGTATCAGTCGAACACATTCAAGAATAATGATTTTCTCTTTTGATTCTTCTTCAAATTCTTCATTGAACATTTCTATATTGAAATCTTTACGCTTTTTGACAGCACTATAGATACATTGAATGCTGAAATAATAATTGAGGTCAATATCAAATTCGTTTTTCAATGACTGGAAGGTTTTTACAAAGACCTTGAGGAGTAATAATTTGATGAAGCAAGTATATACCTCATCTCGAACATTTTTATATCAAAATTTTCATTGTTATCAATTTTGATATTACAATTATTCCATACGATCTGTGTTCTAAAGGGTTGGTCTGTTAGTTTTGTTATCGAAAGCCATTTCTCTAAGAGTAATCTATAAAATGCAGGCATATCCAAATAAATATTATTTACTTCATAATTGCAGTTAAACAGGAAGAGTCCACCATATTTATTTACATAGTAATTAAGGACATGGTACCACACTTACGTATTTCCAGGCCTAATGTTGTTGATCCTAATTAGTTGTTGCGAGTCTACAAATGATTTAACGTCTATCATTTTCAAACCTCCATTATTTAATTCCTGTATCGTGACGTTTCATTTAACACGATCCGGTCCATTTCAAAGGTAATCGTAAAATATTGTTTTGCTATCTCCTTTAATATTTTGTTGGGTATTACAATTGAAGAAAACAGATATGTTAATTTAAAGATTACAAATGTTTTCAAAATTGGTATCTTCCGAAACAAAGTTGGTTTTCTTGATTTTCATAAATTCAAAACTTTTAAAGTCCAGATATAAGTTCACGTATTTTTTTCATCTTGCAAAAGAGTTTCATTCAATCCAACAAGAATGCATGTTGGTCGGGGTGGATTGATTCATTTAAACATTTAGTGTTCTTGCGGCTAAGGCTTTGGAACCTATTTTGGTGTCTACATTGAGCAATGAAATGGGTCGATAATTTTGTAACTTTCTCTTATATTTATTCGGTTTTAAAATAAGTGTAATCATGCTTTGTTTTTACTATTTGAAAGTTGCAGCGTATCATAAGAATAATTTAGTGAGGACAACAATGATTCTGAGATGAGTTCCCAAAATTGAACGTAACATTCTTTAGGTAGGCCGTCGTTACCAGGAGACTTTCCAGAAGGCATTTTACATAGCACTTTAAAGCACTCGTTGTTTAAGACTTCACACAGCTCCATTGATTCTTTAGATATAATGGCCCGGTCACACTATAACGTATAGCAGTAACGTATGCCGACGTATGTGAATTTTCACCAACACGCTAGTGCACGTTGACATAAGTTTGGGGTAGGTTTGGTATAAGTTGTAGACGTCGAAAGCACGCTGGTATAAGCTGGCATACGTTGTTGTACGCAGAGGCCGAAATAAATTGTTGTGCATGCTCAAAATATTTGGGCGTATGCCGACGTCCTCTTCATAGGTAAGGCATACGTTAGGTATACGTTACACATAAGCTAGACACACGTTAAATACGTTGGAGGTAGGTAACTCATACGTCGGCATACGTTGGCATGAAGGTATACCGTACAGCTAACTTATTGATAACCTATGAGTAACTTACTTCTAGCCTATATCTAACCTATATCTGACGTATCTGCATCGCATGTTGACGTATTCAGACGTATTCGACGTATGTCTGACGACGGAGTAACTTATTGAACGTGTTTCTACCGTACAACTGGCGTAGTATAGGCGTTTTTCAAATAGTAAGCATGTAAAGAAATTGAAGTTATTTAGAAGTAACGTCACGTGATCTTCGGCAACACGCCGAGCGCGCTGCTCATAGTTTTCTCATAAGCTACTCATACGTTGGGCATAGGTCGAGAACGCTGGACATGCGCTGGCCATACGCTGTGATTCGCTGTCATACGCTGTCATAAGTTAGTGATAGGTTACTAATAGGTTAGACATACGATATGTATACGTTCAATACGTTATGCATACGCCCAAATTATTCATGCTGCAGATTTGTCGATGTTTTTTGGGGCGTATTCCGACGTTTTGACATTATTTCATAATTTTTATACGCTAGCTATAAGTTTCTCTAAAACGTCATAGTGTGACCGGGCCATAAGCAATTCCCGTCTACGTTTAAGATCTACATAGCATTTCGTCATGTACATCTACTGACTGTTTTGAATATAGACTCTGGTAAAATAAAATGATTTATTGCCAAAGAATCTCTTCTTCGTTATCTAAATCGCTATCGCCCACTGTTAATTTTTGGATACTAGACTTATTCTTACGTTGCCGTTCTAAATTCAAGAAAAATATTTATTGTCTTTTCCCCCATAGTCTGTCCAATCTGGTTTTTATTGAATAATTGTGCCATCTGTTTTTTATCATAATATTCTTTTAATTTTTGTTTAGCCTGATCGTAATCATCTTTCTTTCTCTCATTCATATTTTCACCTAACCGTTCAAAATCCTGTATTGTCTTTTCTAAATCATTACGTTTTAACCTTTTAGTTTGTGCTTTGATGTTACTATACCTTTGAGAGAATCGTCGTATCTTGAATAATCCCACCGAGTTATAGGTTAAACAAACTCGCCTCATTCTTCAACTCTAAACAATCTTTTTTAGGTTATCAGAAAATATATTGTCTGAGCACAGTGATGAATTAAATTTCCAATACAAAAGGTATTATATTGACTTTTGATACTTAATCTTAATGAGCGAATGTGATAACCAGTAATCAAGTCTACTTTGACCAGATAAATCACGTTTACGCCATCTATGTACTGTAGTTTTGCTTGTGGGTTATAAAAACGCTAAACATCGCAAAACAAGGAAGTTAATTCTTGTGTGCTTCCTGGGAGTGACTGATAATTTAATTATTTTCTAAATATATCAAGGACGGGGTTTAAAGATACATTGAAGTCACCACCATCAATGAAAATAGACTCGTGTATACCATCAAAATTATTTATAATAACTCCTAAGTCGCACCAAAATGCTTCTGCCCTCTGATGATATTGGATGCATAAATATTTCCCAAAGTAGAAACTTGATCATAAGCTTTTATCTTAAAGATAACATATCTACCTTTTTTATCAACTTTCAACTTAGCTGTTCAAAATTAAATCCTTTTCGAACAAACATCAACACTCCTTGTTCCATTAGTTCCATGACTAAAATTAAAAAAAACTTCCTCACATCTGACATTTCCAAAACAATTCAACTTCCTGACTACTTTGTGTTTCTTGTAAGAATATAGAGATAGAAACATAACTTTGACGTTTGATCCTTCTATAACTACATACAGTGTAAACTCCTAAAGTATGCGAATCTATTACTTCTCTCCGGTATGTACACGTATTTCTTGCTTGTTCGTTTACAGTCAATGTTAGATCCATTGCATGTCTGCTGCATTAAAAAAGATACCTTTTTGATCCTGAGAGAGCACAAATAACAGATTTTATCAATAAAATATAAAGGCAATGGAAGTACGACGAACCCAACTTGGATTAGAAGTACAACAAAAGAGCGGAAATTCTCGTTGTTAATGGTATAGCTTTTGTAGTAAAATAGTTTTTAAAAAGTCACGGAATTGGAGTTCCCTTTTATAATATTATTGGTTCTCTGCCAACGGTCTGTTATACTATGGTTGTGTCTTCTAACATATAAAGTTGTACTCTGACCTGTATTATACATATATACCAAACTGTGAGATATATCTTCGGAGGGACTGGCAATAGTTAATATTTTTTCCTTGGGGTTTCGCCCTCGGAAAAAATAGTTCTTTGCCCTCTGTCCTCAGATAAATAATTTCCACTATACTTTCGAACTAAAGGCTTAGTATATTTGTTTTATATCTCTTCTTTACAGTTAATTCAGAGAATTAAGAGGTCAAAGCGAACTTCCTCGGAGGCCGCCATGTTTGTTTAAATAAATCCGTTTCGAACCGATTAGCTACCAGCTGATCTGGATCGAGCGCTATATAGCACGTAGCCTATCCGATAGGCGTCGGGCTTTATGGCAAGTATACTAATCGCGTTATGGAGACAAACATCGGCGCGGGCGTCAGCCCGAGCGCCTATCATCACTGGTGAACTCATCATTATTCATATATGTTTTTCGTATGTGTGACGAGTGTATTCTCATGCATGATTCATGAGACTAGCCTTATTTGGTGAGCGATCCCTTCTATTCAACCAATCATGAGTTCATGACGTCATGGCCTCATCGCTCATTGGCCTAATTTGGTCAATGGACATGAATATTTATGAAAGAGCTTTGCAGGGGGTTCGTAGATTTTCTACGAACGAAACAATGTACATAAAAGAAAATTAACTTTTCGCATCCACTAGAGATGATAGGCGCTCGGGCTGACGCCCACGCCGATGTTAGTCTCCATAACGCGATTAGTATACTTGCCATAAAGCCCGACGCCTATCGGATAGGCTATATAGCACGGGGCTATAAAGCTATGGTCACAACTCAGAGCGGCGACCAACCGATTTGTAGCCTGCTCGGTCGCCGCTGGAATTTAGGCATCGCCCAACGATTTTTGGAGAAGTCGAGCAGGCTGTCCTGCAGGCTGTAAAGCCCCAGCGATGCCTGAGCGGTTCCTTGTCGATTTCCCGTCGGTCGCCGGTCGATTTTAGGTCAAAACTGGGCGAAATCGGAGAGCTTCTCCGCGCGGCGTCCCGGCAGTGACTGACGGATAACCCAGCGCCCACCGGGCTTAGCGGCTTCGATTTTTGACCTAAATCGTTCGACGGCGAACACTCTATTAGGAAAGTGCCCGGGCGGCGACCGCCCGGGCACCGAGTGCATTTTGGGCGGCGATTGAGAAGTGTGCAGGCGCCGCCCGAATTTTAACTCCGCGCTAAAACTTCAGCGGCGACCGAGCGATGCCCAAAAAACAAGCGGTGCCCGGGCGGCCGCCGCTCGCTGGCCGGGCGAAATCGGCTAAAACTCGCCGCCCGGCCGCCGAGCAGGCTACTTTTGGGGTTGTGACCATAGCTTGCGCTGATACTGCAGGCGGCAGGGTTATGAGCAGTCCGTACAAGGCCTCGCTCAGCGGGTCCTCTGCGCTTTCGAATTTGACACAAATGTTGTCAATGAACAGTGAGCATGCGCAGCAGTGCCTTGGAAGAAAATATTAGATAGAGCATGCGCATTTCTGCCCAGGAATAAATAGTTAAAAGCTATCTGGAGGTCTGGCAGAGCTTTGTTTTTCCTAGTGAAATTATATTTTTGTTACGTGAGCACCAATTGACCAATCATGTATTTAGAATACTCATGAATATTCATAGAAGGGATATAATAAACTCTATACATCGTTCAGGAGGAGAGTTTGGGCTAATAGTCATTTGGTCTAATTTCCATTTGGTCTAATCTCCAATGAGTCGACTACCCATTTGGTCTTTCACTTATTTGGTCTAATTGCCATTAAGTCTACTACCAATATGGTTTAATCACCATTTAATTATATCTAATAATCATCATCAAATGATTATGAGACCTTATGGATGGCAGACCAAATGATAAGTAGACCAAATTATTATTGGACCAAGTGGATAGTGGACGGGTGGATGTAGACCATATGGGAATAGACCAATTTATTAGGTAGTAGACGAACTAGTTGTAGACCAAACGGCCAGAAACCATATGTCTACGTTAAAAACAGTGTCCTCTCACTATTGACCGAGAGGGGGCGCGTATTCACAACGAGTCACAACGTATAATCGCATATTGCACATGATAAAATAAAATTGATTATTAGCGCATTGTTATGCCTAGATCACTAAATATTTTTGAAAAGAGAATTTTTGGAATGATCTAGCAAGAACAGTACATTGGTATTACGTAACAAGACATTTTGTTTCATAGCTGCATATTGCCCTCCCCCGCTCCTCCAGCGTCTACGCTTGGCAAATAGCAGCAACATGTTCTTTTGGTTCTTTTGGGTTGTAGTTTTTGAAGTAGACTTGATTCAAGGATTTGTAATGTCATCCAATCCCGTTTCTAGTTGAAAATATGTTTCTATCTGTAGCTTAATTACTTATCAACTTACAATTTTTGATAAAGCTATGAATACATTCTTCAAAAAAAAAAAAAGAGATATGTACGTTTCCTAAATTTTGCATACACTCCCACACCCCTCTGTCTATTGATATTGTTTTTTTTAATATTTCAGAGTTCACGTTTTGGATTGATGCATATCATATATATAATATCTTTGCTTAAATTTTCGATCTTTTGCTTTTTTAAAGATTTCAACGTGTGTATTACTGACCCGTGTTATAATGGAGGCTTCTGTTTGGATCTGAATGACACCTTTATGTGCAATTGCACCAATGGATTCACGGGCGAAAACTGTGAAATAGGTAGATTTTGCATTTTCATTCTAATAAAATATTATAATGAGCTTAAAATAGTCGAAGAAATTTATAATGTAATATTGACAAACTTTCATGAAGATAGAAAGTAATTATAAGCACTATTTTCAAAAAAATATTGTTTTAAAAGTTGCTTATTCGTTTTTGATTTAATTCATGGATTTCTAATGTCATCTAATCCCGTTTTAAGTTGTAGAAATATTTCTATCTGTAGCTTAATTACTTTACAGCTTAAAAACTCTGATAAAGCTATGAATACATTCTTCAAAAATAACGAATAAAGATATGTAATTTCCTGATTTGGAACACACTCCCACTCCCCCACCCCCCCTCTCTCTCTCTCTCTATTGGTATATTATATATATATATATATATATATATATATATATATATATATATTGTCATACTTCAGAGCTCACGTTTCGGATTGATGTATTTGTTAATGAAATTATCCATTTTCTTCACACCAGCACCCAATTAGTATTAGTTGTCCGATTTTGCTCAAACCTTTTTTGATTGGTTTGTCTGATTTTTCTGCTTCTACTGAACGTAAGTAAGACTTGGACTTTAAAGAAGATTGCTGGTCAGTCATCGGTGGAAACAGAATAATGAATAAGGAATCATTAGACATAATATTATTCGCTCTTTGAAATAAAATATAATTCAAGGTCACACCGATTTTAACTTTTAAATGAGGCTCTAGCAATAATACGCAGTTTAAAACGATTTAAAAACGATTAAAACTATTTAAAATTTAATATAACCCAATTCTAGTAATTAGATTGTATTGTTGATAATTTCATTGTAGCTATACATGTATTGAAAATTAATGTGTATAATTCACTAGGTGACAGATGAGAATGATAAAGGAATCGAAATAGAAAAATGTTGATTGGACTGATTTCTTTGCAACAGCCCACTAGATCGATTATGAGAGTTTGTTATGGGCGTTCGAGCCACATATATGAGGGCTCACTAGACCAACGGTCCGCAAGACCGACGGTTTCCTATCCTCCGTTAAGTATTCCTTTGTTTTGTCAGTCTCGTAGCCTGCCGGTGAAGTGAACTATTGAGTGGAACTTTCTCCTTTAAAATGTATTTAAGCCTTGATCTGGAATTCACTGTAAATCAAAACACAGGCGATTTAAAAAGAATCACATTTTGTTACAAAACAATAAGTATGTGTGTGTTCCGAATTTGTGTACATCTTTCTTAGATAATGTAATCCTAATTTTGAAAAGCCTCATTTTCATGTTAGAAAGTAGTGGGCAAATGAATTACTTTAAAAATAATAACACATTCCTTTTATTAATTGACATTTATTTTAAATCTTCTCGTTAGTTATTGATCCTTGTGAAGATGACCCCTGCGTTCACGGTGATTGCAGTGCTGACGGACCCGTGGCCTACTGTTCGTGTGATCTGGAGTATATGGGATATATCTGTGATATCAGTAAGCATATTTGTCATTTTATTTCATTTTGGATGCTATTAATTTATAAAAGTTGGAAATTGCCTACTTTATATTCCGTGTGCCAACTGTGTCTCTGTTTTCACAAAATATTGTCCAAAGTTTGTTTAACAAAAAAGAAAAGACCGTTAAATATCATACAGATGCTATAAATAATATACATTCTACATACTTTTTCTGTATAGTATCATTTGGATTCTTATCGTAATATAGAGAGAAAGAGAAATAATAATAATGTTTATATATAATAATAAGAATAATAATAACACTAAAAAATAAAGGGTTTATGAAGCTCTCAATACATCAAGATATCTTTCAAAAGGCGATTTACAGAAAAATTATCAACCTGATCATGAGATTCACATTCTACATTCCCTAGGGAGCATTCAAGTCAGGCGCCATTTTACAGACGCTTACATCTGGGTGGGGAGAAGCAGCTTATACAAAATTCCTTGCTTAAGGAAATAAGTGCCGCGCCGGGGATCGAGCCGACAACCTTTGATTGTGTTCTCTAAAGTGTTTAAACTCTATTACGACACTAGCCTATCCGATAGGCGTCGGGCTTTATGGCAACTATACTAATCGCTTTATGGAGACTGGCATCGGCGCGGGCGTCAGCCCGAGCGCCTATCACCACTGGTGGATGCGAAAAGTAAATTTTCTTTTATGTACATTGTTTCGTTCGTAGAAAATCTACGAACCCCCTGCAAAGCTCTTTCATTAATATTCATGTCCATTGACCAAAATAGGCCAATGAGCTATGAGGCCATGACGTCATGAACTCATGATTGGTTGAATAGAAGGAATCGCTCACTAAATAAGGCTAGTCTTATGAATCATGCATGAGTAAACACACTCGTCACACATACGAAAAACATATATGAATAATGATGAGTTCACCAGTGATGATAGGCGCTCGGGCTGACGCCTGCGCCGATGCCAGTCTCCATAACGCGATTAGTATACTTGCCATAAAGCCCGACGCCTATCGGATAGGCTATTACGACACCCGTTAAAGACGTGTCTGTTTTAATAACTTCTGCAAATTAAAAGTGCATTGTACTGTATCTTTTTCATGCCTCCTTAAACATTATTTTTAGAACATATTGTATAGAATATATGAAGAGTTTCATTCCAAAAGGAGCTAAATCCACTTTAGGTACTTCTGAGTAAATCGCCTTTTTTATGTCTCCACTTTCCCTTAAGTAATGTACCTTGATGTTGTTATATATGTTAAAGGTGTCACCCTGGACCAATAATATATGATTAGAAAAAATCTACCAGTTATTTCTGATGTTTACTAAATTTTTAGATTTTTATTTTTCGTGGATTTAGCTCCTTTTGGAATAAAACATGATTTTGCACCGAAAATTTGTCATATTTTCTCAATAAAATCACTGAAATTGATTAAAATTAGTAGCAAACCTTTCCTTTTAAATAATAATAGTGAAATCAAAACTAAAAATACCTTTTGAAAAGAAAATAAACAACATATCCGAGTTTCATTCCAAAAGGAGCTAAATCTGTTTCATTCCAAAAGGAGCTAAATCTGTTTCATTCCAAAAGGAGCTAAATCCATGTTTCATTCCAAAAGGAGCTAAATCCACAAAATCTAAAAATTTAGTAAAAATCAGATATAACTGGTAGATTTTTTTTCTTCTCATGTATTGTTTGTCCAGGGCGACACCTTTAATATATAAAACAACATGAAGGTACATGGCTTAAGGGAAAGTGGAGAAATAAAAAAGGTGATTTACTCATAAGTACCCAAAGCGGATTTAGCTCCTTTTGGAATGAAACCGATTTGGATTTAGCTCCTTTTGGAATGAAACATGATATTGTACCTAAAAATGTTCATACTTCCTGGTGAAATTTTAGAATGTGATATAGTGCATTTTGTCCCCATGTAGGAAATCATTATTTTAAGACAACAAACTCAATTTTGATAAAATATGGATTTAGCTCCTTTTGGAACCAAGCTCTTCATATGTACAAAAAATAGATAATAACAGATATTGCTTGCAAAACTTAGATATCTGTCTGTCTGACCACCTTTTCTGTATTTGTACGATGATAGATGATCGAGATTATATAACGACTTGTTGGAGGCGCTCGTTTTTCCGATGGTCCGTTTTCCCAAACCCCAACATTTTCCAGGGGGTTCATTACTCCGAAACTGAAATTTGGTTCATATTTCCGAATATATTTTGCATTATTCCGAAGGTTCACAATTCATAATATGAAACAGGGTTCATTATTCCAAAAGTATGACCTCCCACGCCCCCAAAAAAGGAGCAGCGATCCAGGCGTCTGTTATTTTCCGAATTACGAGCCTACGGAATTATGAGCCTTCAGAGTAACGCATCCTTTGGAAATATGAACCTTAACATTTTATACAAGTAACCGGATTTTACTATTCCATAAATTAGAACGCACATGTTCAAACGTCACGATGGAAACTGAATTCGGACAGGCCAGACTTCCGATGGCTGAAGTTGGAATCGTTATCGACTCGGAAGAATTGTGCCCAGAGGAAGAATCTGAAGGTAGGGTAATGTGTAGTTGCAGATTTACAAAATTTCCGGGGGGGGGGCTTTGGGGTAGGGCGACTATTTTACTTGACTTTTCATTTATGATTTCTTCAAAAATGTGTTTTAATAGAATACCGAAAACTATTTATAGACCTCTTTAATCTAACATTAATAGGTATTCCTATTCCATATATTCTATACAAAAAAATAATGTGGATGACATAATTGTGCACCTTCTTTTCTTTTTCTTTTACTTGCGTCAAAGTAGTATACAAAATATGAGGAAAATCGTTATTTAACAGATCAAAAATGAGAATATATATTGATAAATCATGTAAATTATACACATTTAGGATTCGCAATCTTTTAAGTATATACATGAGTTCTCCACTCACTAAATGTTATAGCACAAACTGCCATTTTCGGTGACAGCAATATGCTTCTGATAGGCTAACCTTATAGGTGCTTTCACACACCTTTATTCCATAAGTAATATGTGGTTGTATAACAAAATTTAGCAATCTAAATAACACTTGAACTTTTATTCTAGTTCACTGATTTACAAAACCAATATCCCAGACAGATGGAGTGATCGGCAACGAACCAACTATTGAAGTACGACTTGTACGAGTGCATTAAATATTTTTCCTGTGAATTTTATTATAGGAACATGACATACACGCCCTCTAACATAACCATGTACCATCAATTCCAACTCCCTAATACCATTGATTTCATTCAATTATTATGTATATAATCAGTTAAGTCCTGTCAAATAAACGATGTAGCATTGACAGAAAAATACAACTGACCAATAGCAGTTCAGAGCTTTCTAAGGGTGTAAATGAATCAGCTTTCCCTCCTCAAATTGGCACCGCCCATTCGTAGATTCCAATGTTTAATAGTTTTAAAACATACAAATTAACATAGCATAAACCAGTATGGTTGAAATCTTTTACAAATCGCTGTTATGTATGAACGACACAATGTACTGCGCAGAAATGGACTCAAAATTTTCAGCGACATTTGCACTTTCTCTAAAAGAAGAGCCTAAACTGCTTAGGGTTCAAGAATCGATCTATGGTACCGAAACGGAGAAACAGATTATTTCTAGAATGGATTGTAAGTCAATTTCTATATTGAAAGGCAGGGGATTTCATTTAATGATTTCTTTGCAAATGACGGCATTTATAATAACTTTTTTCAGTGTTAATTTCCCGACACAAGGAAAACATAAATGTCATGCTGTATCACCATGATCAGTAGCAGAGATAGCAAAACGTATTCTAATAAAAAATGTTTGTTACTTTCTTTTTCTTTTGTTTTTTTTGTATAATGTTCTATTCTTTTAGGCCTTGCGGCACCAATTATTAGAGCTGTTTGCCAAGTTTTTAGTAACCGCACAACTTATTGGAACGACAGTATAAGATGTGAAGATGATATCACTCGACAATTGAAGAGAATATTGATGGCAAGTTACACTATGATTGTTTTAAAGGCTCTTTCAGATATGAAGAGGTACACCGCGGCGGTTTGTATTAACGTGTGAATGAATGGCAACTACTCCCCGCAACATAGGTTTGATGGCTTTCTCAGTTCTTCGCATCTTAGGGTTTATACACGAACTTTCGTGACTAATCAAGCCCTAACTTCAGAATGGTCTGGTTTAATAATGTTTGTGAAAAAACCCCTATCCTTGTCTAGTTTAACCGACGCTTTTTTGAAAAGCCTATACAGCAAATCCACGAGAACTGGCGTCTCGACCCGACTTTTTAAATACGAGATAAATAATTACAAGAGATTTCGTAAGAAGGCCAGCTATCGACACTTCGTAATAAAGGGGCATGTTTTCACAAAATATCGTGTAGCCCGACGTGAAGCACCCGGCCTTTTGTGAATATAGGGGTACGTTTTTACAAAAGGACCCCTATATTCACAAAAGGTCCTGTAACCCAACAGCCAAATCGACGCGAAGATCCGATGGTACAAAACAAGCCTACGCGTACTTAACTTTACGTCATCATTAAAAGAAAGAAACAAACGCCGCTGGTTACCGCCTCATATCTAAACGAGGCTTAAGAGGAATGATAATCATAATACAAACGCGATGATGTAATCGTCTTTCATGTTGTCTAATGCCATGAATGTAAAATGAATAGTACAATTGGTATACAAAACAATTAAAGCGTCTTTGGTGAAATGAAGTTAATCTCTAATTCCTGTTCTAATTCCTGTTCTTTTTACTTATTAGCCCTTTATTTCTTAGCCGCATCTCATCGATTACTCAGTTGTCCTCATAACCAACCCCTGCTCAATAGATCGTATGCCCCTATTTTTCACTTTGGGATTTTTAATCTCAAAATGTTTATGGTCGGATGGCGAACCTTTTTAACTACTTGTCCTGGATGAATGTTTACTACCATTTTGCAGTGCTTTATTCATCTTGTTTTTTTTTCAGTGAAAACAGATTCGTTCGTTATAAAATGCTTAACAGCCTATATGGGGTTTTCTTCTTCAAATCTTACCAAAAAACAACCAAATAAATCGTACTTTGGGAGTAAGAATCCAACCTCCTCTAACACTCAGCCTTCCTGTACTTGAGTGTCTTATCCAGCGTTTTCTTTAAAATGAAACACTAATCTTGTGTATCATAATATGGCATGGTGTTATAGTTACATGTGTATATATTTATATATCTATTTGTTTTAAAGGCAGGGGGAACTCCTACATGCAACTAGTCCAACTTTGTCTTATCGTTCAAAATTTAATTTGCAAATACTGACGTAATGTCAAACTTCTCACAGGGTTGCAGGGGCTTCGATTATGTTACCAACCATGCCCCCCCCCCATCATGTGAATTACGCATTCTAACTTTTGATTCTATTTCAAACGTGGGAGCATTTATTTATCATAAGAAAAACTGAAATCATCCACGCTCATTCGTCAGCCCTACCCAGCCAGCAATCTATAGAATGACAAGATTTAGCATGAATGACAGCATTTAGTCCAGACCCCGCCCCGCCCCTCTCTCTTAAAATATTCTTGCTAAGCCCCTGCAAGTAAATTTCAAGGCCTGCAAAAGTAGAAGTCTACGCTCACCTTATGTTTTAGTGTTATCAAAGAATGCATGTGTTTTGCAGTGAAGATTACAAACGACTGATATGTGCATGTGTATCTTTATACTTGAAGAACGGGATATATGATGTTAATGTTGCTGAAGAAGTTTTCACAATAACCCAGAACTATCAGGACATTACCGCTACCGACATTGGCTTACTGTATGAGATCCTGCAGCTCTTAGCTGACCAGAACTCTGATGCAAATGTGAGTTAATGAGTAATTTCCCTTCCCTCCACGTGCCTTATCTTATAGAACCAAATCATTTTACGTATAAAGACACACAAAAAATAAGCATGTTCAAACACATTTGTATTGCTAACTGTGGGAGGGAAAGACCTCAATATTATCATTGCAAATTATGCAAAGGAAGATGAATGATAAATTTGGCTGTATACTTTATATCAGTATTAGTAGAGTCGCAATGACTCGGTGGTAAGACAGTGGTTTCTTATGATCGGGAGGTCCGGGGTTCGAAACCAAGACGATATGCTAGAGCCCATTGATTGGTAAGGCATTATTAAATTATCATTACCAAATCCCTGGTTGCTTACTTACCAGCATACAGATCCTTAATAGCCGTCAGCTAAAAAATAATCTATCAATCCTAACTTATAGTAAAGGGTCTTAAATTTGAAGCTTAGCGTACTCTCAGACACCTGCACATTCGTGTCTTAAATAACGGCTTGTGATGTTTTGACGTATCTCGTTTGTAATGAACAAAGAAAGCCTAATCTCGGTTGTTGTGTAAAGATATTTACCTTGTCTTTCATAGGTAACCGGTCTTATAGTGGGAACAGTAAATAACGTGATGTTTGTCGAAGAGGAGGTGCTAGCATCTGCCCAAGAGAATGAGAATTCTACTGCCCTCATCGTCCAGGTCTTGGAATCTCAGTTGAATACCGTCGACGTTGGTAACAGCACGCTTGATAGAGCTTATCCTAATATAGCAGTTCAGGTAAACTAGACATTGAAGCGGGACTGCACTACTTGTAGCTACTTGCGCCCTCTATATAGCAAACAATACCTAAGTGGAACCCGTTGGTCCCCCATGACCCCCTTTTTCTTATGTTAATTGAGAGCTGATTTGATGCGATAACCACCTGTCAGTGACCACCCTGGGAGGTCTATTACCTCCTGGCCAAACTAATGCAGACAGGCTAACTCTCACAAATCTGTACATTCTTTCTCACCACATTGACTTCTATAAATTGTGTAGATGCGTATATAGCAGTTCAGGTAAACTAGAACTTAACTCTCAACAATATCGAATTTTGAGATAATTAAATTGCATAATTATAACTGCATACAATTTCCTGTAGGTGCTTGACGTACCTTCGGACACTGCTGGAGATGGCATAGTGGTCACCATGTTGAGTATGGACACCGGTTCCTTGAGCAACAGTGACATCATGGTAGAAACACACCAAGACACACCTACTGATTCTGTCCCAAGAGACACCTTTGCCAGGGTTGTTGTACCACTCGAGGTAGCCCAAGTTTTCACTACTCCAGAGGTCACGGAAGGCCCATCAAGTTCTAATAACACTACCAATGGAGACAACCTCGGTACAACCACCGTTCCAGGAGTGTCCAGTGGTCCTGGGGATACGGTGGGTGAAAGCGCTATCGAGTCTCTCAGGGTTGCTTTTGTTGTGTATGCCAATGATGCCATGTTTCCTTCACCAAATCTTGCTCTACTCAACCGGGAGACACAGGAGTTCAACCGTGAGATTAATACACCAGTGGTGTCCTTAACAATCGGTGGACAGAAGATAGAGAATCTCATGGAGCGTGTCAATATCACTTTCTATAGATTCGAGGTAAGCATGGTATGAGGTGCACTTAAGAGTTGTATGACAAATGCTCCAGTGACGAATGCTGTGATGTCAATATCCCATTAGTAACAAAATTTGCAACTTCGGTCTTGGACCAAAGACTACACCTATACATCTAACCCTAACACTTAACATAACCTAAGGATCACTTGGAAACCTAACCACACCACTATATGCGTAAATTTCTAACGAAATGAACCCGGAACAATCGTCACCAGCTGGAGCATATTCTCATTAGAAACGGGTGGTAATAAAAACAACACTGACTGTTGTTTTATTAAGTCATCATTCAATTAGTTAATTTGTTCAAGGGTTTCCATGATGAAATTTCAACAACTTTAAACTAGAAAATAAAGAAGAAGAAAAAGTTTTCATAGGATAAATATTCAAAATCATAGGACATTCGTTAACATGGATCAAGAAGCCATTTTCTATGCGGATTGCTATACAATTGTAACGCCATCAACTTCCTGCAAGCACTGCAACCCCTACACTAGCCGATGTTATGGTAAAACCCAGATGCTTAACATTAGATAGGCCTATATACAGTATACATTGATTATATTTTTACTATACATGTCGTAAACAGACATGTGCTAAGTTCTGTTGCCAGCAGTTGTAGGCTGCATGTCTCTAACATGTTATATACACTAGCTGTTGCTCATAAAGTTGGAACATTTTTTGTTACCCCAATTTATGGATTGATTTTGACAATGATTTATTCCTAATAGATCTAGATAATAGTTTACATTCTCAGATTTTATTGAATAATAATATGCAAGTGTTTGTTTTATTTTTGCATGAATGTTTAAGCATCTGTATGCTACTATGCTAATCAACTAGGGGTCCTACGCCCGTAAGTCATAACTGACAGTAATGAGGATTAATGCCTCACAAAAGGGCAATAATAATAGCACATCGACACGGTTTAGATCCTGGGGCCTCACAGCTAGGAGGCCATTAATTTGCCACTGAATCACGACTTTACGCAGCGGGGGCTAGGGTAGGGAGCAGCCCCCATAAATATAAAAAAAACAAAGAAAATTCAATAAATTATCAATAATTCATTGCATTTTTCCCCGGTCCCCAAAAAGGGAAAATTCCTCTGTGCGGTCATGCATTATGGTTTAAGGCATGGCCACACAGAGAATTTGTTTCTGGGAAAATGCAATGAATTATTGATACTTTATTACATTTTTTGTTGTTGGTATTTATGGAGGCTGCCCCCTATCCTAGCCCCCGCTGCGTACAGTCGTGATTCAGTGGCAAAGTAATGGCCTCGTAACTGTGAGGCCCCAGGATCAAAACCGTGTCGATGTGCTTTATTATTGCCCTTTTGTGAGGCATTAATCCTCATTACTGTCAGTTATGACTTAAGGGCGTAGGACCCCTAGTTGAGTAGCATAGTAGCATACAGATGATTAAGCAGTCACGCAAAACAAACACTTGCAAATTATTATTCAATAAAATATGAGAATGTTAACTATTATCTAGATCTATTAGGAATAAATCATTGTCAAAATCATTCCATAAATTAGGGTAAAAAAAAATATTCTACTTTAAGAGCAACAGTGTATATGTATATATTTATATATATATATATATATATATTTAAATTTTACTGCTTTCAGCCTGACTCCCGCGATCCTACTTGTAACTTCTGGGAGTTTAATCTTGGTAAATGGTCTATGGCGGGATGTCAACTTTTACCTGATAACGCCGTCAATAGCTCAAGTGATGAATACTACACATGCGCCTGCGACCACCTGACCAACTTTGCCGTTTTAGTGGTACGTGATTCCTTCCACATGTTTAAAATATCGCTTTTTCTTCTTCTCAAACTGAATGAGTAGTGTGTTAACGTAGTCACATTAAACTAAACAACTAAGTAAACATGATACTGCTGTTGAATAGAAAGGATCCTTCACGAACTTATGAGGTTTATCAGTAAAAACTACAAGTCCTATTTCCTAACATTTTTGATAATTCACTTTATTGTTCATTCATCTTGACCGCTTTGCAAATGAAAATAATGCCGAACAGACGTGAAATTTGATTTTACACTTTTTTAACCAAAATAATGAACAAAGATTTGTTCATTTTGAAAAGGTATACTGTTAATCGTACGAAACGCAGAGCAATGCACGGTTAACTTTTTTTCCCATGAGGTCCTTGACTGGGGATAGGGAGATAATCACATAAGTAAGAAGGGATTGTCTTCATCACAATGTTTATAATTAGGATTGATAAAATTGAATGGCGTGAAGCGCTTCAAACCCAATAGCAGGTCGTACCTGTTACTTTAAAACCTGTTATCAATGAGTGAAATTCATAATGTATACAGATTTATTAATTATTTACCCAATCTTATTTCATTGCTCCTGCACACGTTTTACGCTAAAGGACATATATGCAGAGGACGATCCTCCGAAACCTGTACTTCGTATATTGAGTATCATTGGGTGTGATATATCAATTGTGTGTCTGGTCATCGCTATCGCGTCCTATCTTAGTGTCAAGTAAGTCAAAATGTTTGTGGCTGTTGTTTTTACCCACCCTCCCCCATCCCAACAAGACAATTATATGATGAGATATAATCAGTTTATATCAAAGATTTTTTAACGAAACATCTCAATATAATCATGATAATGTACAAAACCGATTGAAAATGAAAGAGTTGATAGTGAATCTTAGAACAGAATGAGTGATGTCTATCAGTAAAACGATCGCAAAGACATTCGAAAGGTCAATTTGACAATGCTATGTTCAGTACCCATTTTAAGGCTTATATTCCGGCTTAGATGCCACAGAATTAATGATTGTTCTGATTACGTTATATGTCATTTCAATGTTCGCATATTACAATAGATGATGTTTAAGGCAATTAAAGGGTACTCCAACAGTTCCGTCTCGTACGAAAGCTGACAAATAAGAGAAACAGAATGGAGAAAGTTTGAATAAACATGACCAATCATATGAAAGTTGTGAATGTTTCAAATATCATATCACAAAATCTATGCTAATCTGTGGCCGGTTTAAAAGTTTTGTTGGAGACACACCTGGTCTCAGAAGCCTTTTGAATAAGTTTTGGCTGTGTGTCCATAAAGTGTCACTTTAAGTTTTTTTCCCACCACAGTGCAAGTCAGTATATTACATTAGCTGCGCTATAACTCGATCGTATTATTAATGTTATAATTACCTAATGGTTGTTTTTGGTATCATGAACAGTGTCTAGAGAGTTTTCATTATGATATAAAATAGATGGCCGGACATTATGTCGTTTACAGGTCACATTGCACGGGACTGCCCTTGTTAGTACAATCAGATCAAAGCATTTTCGTTTATTTCTTGAAAGAAAAAACAACAACTAGCCGGACAAAACGTACATACGATAATATCTTTCATCAACAGGAAGATACGAAGATCTCAGACTCACAAGATTTTCATCTGTCTTTGCATCACCCTGCTCTGTTTGTACACCGTCTCCTCGCCATCATTGCTCTCGACACTAAGTTCCGGTATGCCGAGGTCGAATGGATACCTTGTACCGTCCTGGCAGCACTCGTCCACTACTTCGTGCTCTCTTCGCTTACTTGGATGGGCATCGAGGGGTTTAATACTTATCTGGTCATCATAAAAGTGTTTAATACTTACATCCCGAGGTTTATGATCAAAGCTTCGATTGTAGGATGGGGTAAGAACCATTGATTTATTTTGATAATACAACACATACAACTATAGTGGGGACTATTAACACAAAACAATGACAAGACCTTTATAGGTATCTAGTTGACGCTGAGGAGCACCGCAGACTTTTCATGAACAGACAGGGGTTGTTTTTATACTTGATTCCTGTATTCACTATTGTGATATTTAACTGATCATCGGGTAGAGGACTCTAAACCCCCACACAGTTGTACAACCCCTGAATGATCAGGACCACCTTGTGTGAAGCGGAGACTGCTTTGAACAACTTTCAGTCTTTGTTCATTATTTGTGCGTTTGTTTGTTTGTTTTGTTAATTATTGATTCATTTTCTATTTATTCGTTTGATTATTCTTGAATCTTCTTTTATTTTGTTATTTTGTCTTAATTACGCATTTATTAATTAATTATTTACTCCAAAGTGTTAACGGTAATAGAGTATAACGGGGACATAATATTATTTTCCTGCTATTTTTCCTTTCTTTTTAAACTCAGGTATCCCGGCTGTCATTGTTGCCGCAACTGGGGGAATCACTAGGAACTATTATGCCGTCGAAGATTAGTAAGTTGATCCATACTTGTACATGAGGAATCTTGCAAAAAATTGATGATTAATGAAAGGTTTCTGCATTTTACTTTGTGTTTATCTATTTATCGAATACTCCTACTGTTCTATATCAGCGGAATGGCTCTAATATAGCTCTGGTATAGAGGAAACAAGAGATGTGCTGGAGCTTGACAATCATGAGTAGGGTAGGGTATTAATGCGTGGGCAACCTTGATTTCTGAAGTCTTCTCCAAGCAATGTTCCCTTTTGTCTTTATCTCCATCCATAGTTGTTACATCCGGAAATGGCCCCTGATTGGTGGTCTCTTGGTCCCAATGGCCATCATCCTGATCATCAATATCACTGTGTTCATCCTGGCAATGTGTCGTCTGGAAAATTCTGCACGAATGGCAGGACGTGTGAAGAAGGACTGCAAGACAGAACGACAAGAGACCCTAGAACGGATCCAGAATGGCATCGCCATGTTGCTCCTGCTTGGCTTCACCTGGACTACTGGATACCTGACCCTGATCAACGTGGACTTCACTGAACTCCTCTTCATCATCTTCAACTCCTTACAAGGCTTCTTCATCTTCGTCCTCTATTGTCTTCGTAAGGCAACTATCAGAAAGCAGTGGCGTCGTTTTATTTGCTGTGCACTGTTGCGGGAAGGTGGCAGCACTGAGTCCCAAGGAAATTCCGGACGAACGCCAATAGCTACGAGTGGGACTGGAGGCTCTCAGCCTATGTTTGAATCTTTGTCTCCCATACCTCATACCAATCCAAATTTTGAAAACTGATATAAAACCATCAGGGAGCGATAATTAATGTGCGAACGATTTATCTCTTGTGACTAATAGCCAGAACATGATAGTAGACATGAGCACAAAGACTTTGTAATCACGGATTACGTAATATGGCATAGTCGTGTTCCCACATTTCAATATGTAACGCTCAAGTCTATTGAAATTGCCTGAATTTGATTTTTTTTTTTTAAAGTTTTTTGCGATCGTGTTGCGGTAAGACCTTCCGGAATTTTATGACAATGCTTTGTAACTTGTCATTAACTGTTGGTGGTAGGGACTATCTGACTTTTTGGAATTATTTTGTACAAATGAGCATATAGGTTGATACACAGTCATGCATGATGCGAGTGTGGGGTATTTGTTTGTATAACAAATTGGAGCTTGGTGACACATTTTTGTATAAACTTATATACAATAACGCGAAAGGGTTGTAGAGGGGTAGTGTGTTTGTTAAGTTGTTTGATTGCTTTATTGTTCCACATTCCACATAACAAGGTTGTCTCATGCATAAGATTTAAGATTTAAATGTACTATGAAATTTTATTTTAACTGTTCTGTATAAACGTTATGCTTTTTGATGTAAATATGTTCATAAATATTCAGGGCCCAATGGAATACCACTACTTATTGGTTAATGGGCTACCCTGACAAACGACATAAATAAATAAATGCATACAACAATGGTAGACATGTTACATAGACAAATGATGATGTGAAATTATGGGGAACCTATTGAGTAGCAGAGCTTGTAAATTATAGGTTCCCGAATTAGATACAAAATATTTCGACAGTAATAAAGAAAGACGTAATAAAAGTTTGAGTCATTGACATACTTGACCAGTGTTTGATAAGGGAAAACATAATTATTGCAGTACGGAAGGCTTCATTTAAACAAAAAAGTTAAAAAAGCTTTCTGTCCTGAATTGCGCTGTAAAAGAACGACATAACAATTTATCATTATTGATATTATTTATTTTGTTTAACTTAGTTTTATCATTATTACCATTATTATTTTTGAATGTATTTAGTATTGTTTTATCAATATTAATATTATCATTAATAATGATATTATTATTATAATGTTGTTATTAATTTCATTATCATTATCATTATTAATGTTTTTTATCACTTATTACTTTTTTTAACGTAATGCTTTATAATTATATTGGATATTTCGGCTTTTAGACTAAGAATAGATCAAATATCCCTTAGCTATGTCGAGTGATTTGTTGAGTATAGAAGTTCTCGTACCAGCTTATATCTACATGCACATTGCTGTAAATAAAATATATACAATCATGTTTTCTGTTTACAATTAATTTTCATATTCTATACAGAATCTATAATATTTCCGTTTAGCAGTTCAGTAAATCTTTAGATATTGTAGTGCATAATCATTAGACAATGGATGATTAGACGTAGAGTACTAGTAAAATAAGAAATAAGATAAAGGTAATTTGTATAAAACAGTAAAACCCATCGCGACGATGGTGGATGCGTGTTCTTGAAAGTTATGTAATCATTATTCATGTTTGCACTGGTGGTACATTCTATGATACACAGGTGGAAGTATTATTCTCAAAAGGCCCCCAAAAAAAAAAAAGAAAAAAAGAAAAAATGGATTCAAGAAGCACCTCAATGTAAATACGATTTACATTCACAGCAACAAAATTAAACGGAATGCGTTTTTGCGGGTACTTGAGATTTAATAGAGGATGGAATCTTGTTACCCTGAATATCAACATCATGACAATAGCAACAACTACGACACAAACTTTCCCAACTGAATATAGGATACTTTTACTTGAAATGTTACACTGCTCCAATCCACCCCGGGAAGGACCCGGGTATTACTTTCGAATCTTTTAATCAATTTATACAAGTATCTGCACCTAAAAACAACCCAAAGTACTCTCTGCATAGGGGCCACCAACAGACGAGAACTTGTGTACCCCCCACAGCCCGTAAAAAGGCGACAATGTTCCCTGCATTAAACAGGCGAACAGAGTTTACCTTCTAATTTGAACTGTGAGACAGGATGTACGTATAACACCCCACTGCATCAAAGAAGGCAAACAGCTCCACTGCATAAAACAGGCGAACAGATGCCTACTTTACAGGCGGGTACATGTTATAAGTAAACGACAGGACGGAATGCCTGTTATCATCGGGGCCCCAACCGGAAACCAATAAATATTGAGCTCTGCAAGATACAATGGCCAACTAAAATAATCAAATTCATATTCTCAAAAACACAACCCTCCCATGAGGTATTTTGGAGCAGTGTGTAATACACATAATAACCTTTATATGTATATATCAACATATATACGCATACACATAATACATTTCGTTTCAGAACTATTAACTCCCAAGACCAACCACAATGCAATTTGTTTATAGATGGTTTATCACTGGTAGAAAAACAGTCAACGAAATTTTTAGGAGTTATTATTGACTCAAATTTGTCTTGGAACGAACACATTCATAATATAAATATTTTGATATCCCGGAATATTGGTATTTTGTATAAAATGAAATATTTGATTAATGATAGATCTTTGTTTATTCTTTATAATACATTAATTTTACCGCATATAACATATTGTAATATTATATGGGCAAACTGTAGTAAAATTAAAATAAACTCAATATTTCTTTTGCAGAAGAGAGCAATTCGTATTTGTACACACTCTAACTATCTTGCAAATTCGAACCCGTTATTTAGTCAATTAAAAACGTTAAAGGTTTATGATATACATAAGCTCCAAACTGCTATTTTTATGTATAAGTACACTTCCAAAACACTTCCAACATCTTTCTTAAACTTTTATTTATTGAATGAAAACGTACACTCATATTTAACTCGACATGCTCATGATTACCATCTTAATAATCCCAAACTTAGTTTAGCCCTACGATCAATTAGACACCATGGACCAGATATTTGGAATAATTTACCAAACCATATTAAAACTAGGACCTCCCTTTATTCATTTAAAGCTTATATGAAAAAATATTTGTTTACTCAGTATAGTTTGCTAGATCTTACATAGAAATTTAAAATAATCGAATTTGTTATGTCTTGAACTGTTCTGACTTTGTCAACAGGAATGGACCCTGCATACATTTAATATTATCACCCGTAACTGAAACCACCACACAATTAATATCACGGTATTAGTCTTTTATTGTTCCACCAAGCTAAAGCTTTGCACTATGCACAAATGCACAATTTAATGCACTTCTCAACACGAAACATGACACTAAATATATTTTGTTATTTTCACTCAAAATTTTATTTGTTAACTCGGCCGAGGCCACGGTCATCCTCAAGCATTTTCGCTTACGACATTTGGTCTCCTGCTTTTTCCTTTGTAAGAAACTTCCAAAACGAAGATATCCATTCTCCCCCTTATTTCTTATTTTTATGCAGATTATGTTTTCACGATGGTTTGGCACAAATCAATATATTTGTTGTGTTTTTTTTTTTTTGGATTGTATTTTAACTAGAAACATATTTTGTCAAACTTACATGTTACTCATTATATTTATTTGTATGATGTTTCTTTGTATTGATCTGAAAAAGTGGAAATAAAAACTAAACAAACAAACAAACATATATATATGTGAAGAGGCAAAAAATGACAATTTCCGCCACACGGGCACCGCCCGCCGCCACTGAGCGTATATATTATTTGCACGTACATTACGTATTCAATTCAAGACTTTCATCAGCGTCAATTATTTGAATTAACTTCAACATGAAATTTCTTCCAACAACTTAACATGCAGGTATATTCACGTCTGCAAACCTTTTACTTGCACTAAAGTGCCTAAGTATTCGCATATATTATTATTATTATTATCACGTATTCAATTCAAAATATTTATAAGCGTGAGCATCTACTGTACTAATGCAATAATCCAACCAAAACGTAATACGCTGAAAAGATTGCTTTCATTATCGATACTTTAAAAAGGGGGTGTAAATATTAATAATAACCGAATTTCATATCATCAATTTTAAATTCAATTTCTACAGTCCAATCAACATTTAATCTAACTTATATTTTTATATAACAACCCCACCAGGTAGATGAGCTTAACATATTCAGTTCAGTTCAGTTCAGTTTATTTTTTTTTAATTTCCAACAGAACAGTAATTTTGACAAGAAATCAGTATACGATTCAATATTCAATAATATAATACATTTTACATGGTTTAGAATTGTGAAATAGAAAGTATACATAAATATCCAGTACGATGGTTTTTTAAGAGATTTTTCAAGATAACCCTGTGGAAATGGAGGGATCCACTGAAAAGCAGAGCTTGTAAAATGTGGATCCCTCAAAAAAATGACAAACATAATTTTTGTAACATGTAAATATATTGACTTGAAAGAAAAAGAAAAATATATATATACACCTGTGTATATATATATATATATATATATATACATAGATTTAATACCAAAAAGTGGCAGAATAATAATACAATTATAAATCCGTAATTTGAAAAACTTGGTACGACACTTTTATGGTTAATATTGGAAAGGTCAAAAGAGACAATGACGACTGACAGATAAGACATAAGTGTATAATAATAATAGAAAAATGTATAAGACAACAGAAAATAAAGCAAGGAAACAGAGAAATGAAAGAATAGAAAATGTTGCTGCATATGTGAAGAGTAAAGAAAAAGAGAGGAGAGGTGGGTGGAGAGGAGAAGAAAGGAGAGAGAGAGAGAGCGCACACGATGTAAATACTGCAGGGGTATCGACCATAATTATAGTAAGATACATATAGAGCGTAAAAAAAAGAGACGTGACGGGAAGGATATTAATCTCAACCCATCACCTAATTGGCTAATTATATTTAACTATATACCTTTTAGCGATTTGAGGCTCGAGCAAATAGGCCCATTAACAAAATTAATCGTGAACAATTATCTTTCGTTTTAACAATAACATGAATAAATTTTAAAACCGAAAACAGTATTAAGTGACAGACGCCGTTATGAACACGGGTAAGACCAAGCTCATGAAAACAGTCTACAAATAATTTAATAACAAATTAGAGTGAACCACAACAAAGAACTGGAATGCAGTCTTTCCAACGTTCTTCGACTCGCGAATAAGGCTTTGAAGGAACAAGTCATTTCCTGCCAAAAAGATGTATTCCATGGGCCTCACAAGGAAACAGCTCGTGTCGCTCGTGCGCGAAGCCCGAATAATCCAATGAACGACCCCCGATTCTGCGGCATATATTCCTGGCATGCTTGTTAAATACTCGCCGCGTTCTAGAATTATGTGGCTGTTCGTCATTGTCGAAACCTGTGTAAGTCCTTCGTGGCAACACACTGGACCAAATGCTGCGGGCATCGGGGAGGAGCGCGAAGGCGGCTAACCAGTGTATCATATCAACCTACGACAGGAATAAAAAGAAAAACTTCCGGCAGCTTATTGTTCACCACCATTCGACGTGTGTCATCTCTAAAACCCTTCCCACTCACTATTGTCCATAAGCGCCCGCTTATTCAAACTTATTCAAACCCAATCGGGCTGTAGAGGGATCTGGTAACTTTATCTTAGATCCTTAAAGCTTACATTAAAATTACAAAATTCCCTAAACCTGTAAATCAATCAAAACCCCTTCTTGGTCATTTTGAAGCACGTTTTTAAATAGTCGCTTTAATAGGGCTTAAGTCAAATCACTGCCATGCAATTTATTCGTTCAAAATTAAAATGATATCTAACATCGTTGATCTTCGTCCGCCTTATGAAACATGTACCAATTAATTCATACTGGTTATACGAACGTAAAGAAGTGAATATGGATAAACCATCGTCAAACTTAACTTTCCTCTCGGAGGTACCTTTGTAGATTCCGAGAAGACGTCCCAGTATGAACTATCCGCTACGCCGTATACTCTGTAGAACCAAGTCCAATTAAATTGAAACTTTTCCTCTATTAAAATCCGATGTGAAATCCACGTATAATAATTTTCCAGTACGAAGTTCCCTCAGGCTCAATAAAGCCCAACTAAATTAAATTAATTTGCCACCGATTAATGTCTACATCCATCCTCTACAAAATCCACAAGGTGAATGAGAATTCTCTCGCCAACACCGTGGGAACCCAATCCATCCCGGCCAATTGAATTCCATACATACATTCAAAACGTACCTCGCGCAAATTCCGATATAGCTACGCGCACATGAAAGATACCGCGCGGCTGACAACAAAGGGGCCCGGTATGTTATTGTCTCCTCTCAAGATGCCGCCAAACTCATCACAAAAGAAACGCCGCCGCTGACGCGTGCTGTCACTGATGAATGTAAATCATTTATATCGCCCTACGTGCGATAAAATTCCATACATGTACGCTCTGGAACTTTCATGGGCCATCCTGTCAAATATTTCTTGTGTTTTATTTGCTTTTTCCCTTGTCTTTTGTTCCAATGTATTTTGATATTTTGAGCTTAGCAAATAGAATAAAATAAAATCAACTCATATCAACCTCAATCACCCCCAGTTGGCAGTGATTATTCTAACATACACACAATTGGACGTAAGTCTCCATGTATCAAAGATCTGTAAATATTTGTGGGTTAATTTGTTCAAGTGCTATATCCAAAATAACTTATCATAATACACCATTTTCGTAATGTAACCAAATCTAATTGTATACATCTTTGTGATGTGCCTCGATACGAATTATTTCATCAATCTGTTACGAACAAGTGTATTTCAACAGGCAACATTTACCCCCCCCCCCTCCCACCACCCCAAGACTAGTCTAGAATCTGGCCTATTTACTTTTGATCTCCACAACACCAACGCAATGCGACCTCCCCCACTTACTTGCTGCCAGCCGAAGATGGCGTGATCCTTGAATTAGAACTCCCGGCGAAAAAATAATCTGTTAGAACAAATTTAAATAAAATATCAAAATAGTACCTGACTGCCTATCATACATAGCTAACAAATTTAACAACTTTTCAAAGATGGTACCGGTATACAACACATACATGTACATGTAATAAGTAACATGTGTCAGATGTTCATCATGCACAAAAAGCAAACAAACAAACATTTTAAATGGAAAGAAATATGTCGTGGTGGCTCCAAAAGAACATGTTACTGTGTACATACATTTTCTGATGTACATTAAGTAGTTTGCATGTACAATAAATGAATCAAGAATGTCAATGTAATGTTGTCTATTATCATCATTTTATGTTCATTATATTTTTTTCAAATACTTTGGTAAAGGAATGAATTTGAAAATAAATTATAATAAAGATTTATACATAGCTAGTGTAAAAATGTATACTTTAATAACCTTTTCCACGCTATGCAGAATTATATTCAAGTATTGCAATGTTGTATTTTAAAACTGTTACCAAAATTGCCAAATTACATGTTAAAGATTTATTGCATGACATAACATTCTGTAAATCGAGCTGAGAAATCACAAAAGTCAAGGTTGGTCGTAGTGAGAATAGTATGGAAAAAGTACTTCTATTTCTTTAACTGATTTAAAGATTTCAAAAGAAAATGAAAATAAAAATAAAAATGCCAACACATCTGTTCATACTGTTACACGCAAATGTCCTTTAGTCACTGTCACTAACAGACAAAACAGCCTCTTGGTACTCGTCACTGTTGGAAAAAAAAATCATCATCCGTGTCAGATTCTGTGTAGTCTTTCACAGCCACCAACTGGTCTGAACTGGACACTGATAATCTATTCAATGTGGAGCAGAGAATACCCCCACACGTCTGAAGCCATCTCCTAACTTGGGAAAGCATATCAGGACTTGAAGCTTTTAAAGCGTGTTTGAACAGTGCTCTCACAACAATCTGCTTAACTTAACTAATGGACAAACCACAAGCTAAGTTCGGACCTCAGCAATTGTGGTGAGGGTGTTCCTTAAGTAAATTCATGCGATACTCCTCCAAAGACCTTTCGAGTTTATCACGTTGGCAAGGAGTTTGGATGTTGAATGGAATCTCCTCAGACTGGACTAATATTTCAAGTGCCTTGTACGCTTACTTTCTACTATATTATGTGAATTCTTGCAACCACTTTCCTTACACAAACAGGATGAAGCACATACGTCACAACAGTCATGTGGTAAAACATGAAAGTTAAAAGACTGTCCGAAAACTTCCCTCACAACTTCTCTTCGGTAGTGATCACCCTAAATAAAGTCCTTCGTGCTGTCCAACATAGCCCTTCCAGCAGCATCACCTGGATATTGGATAGTGATGGCTACGCTAGGTTTGCCATCTCTACCGATGCGACCGTTCATCTGCATGAAGTCGTCGAGGTCTGTGCAACGTCCAAAGATGATCGTAGTGTACACACCTTTCACATCAACGCTCATGCCATATGCAATTGTAGCAATAAACACCTTCACAGATCCGTCTGCATGGCTGAAACTGTCAATGATGTTCTGCTGGACATCGTGGTCCGTATTGGTGTGGAACATATCAAAGTGTTGGTGGTGGGATGGTGGCTGTAAGTCACTAAATGTGGCATAAAGGTCACTGACCACCATTCTTGACTGGCAATAGATGATATCTCTCTCGCATAAAGCCCCATCAGCCTTTAAATCAGAAAGTAACCAAGCAAAAAATAGTGTCGAAGTCCTTGTTGCGCGTTTTGAAGACACTGTGTATGATATTAGCCTTCTCAGGGGACTTGCTGATCAGGATAAAGTTTGCGGAGGCCTTGACTCTCTTCTACTGAATGTCGCACCTTCTTTGTTGCAGTTGCGGTGAGGGCAACTGCTGGGACTGTGACATCAGCTTTGCTCTGAATTCTCCTAACTTTCCATAGGCACTCCTGAAAGCCTTTGAGTCCCAAGACGAACTGCCCCTGTGAAAATACAAGTAGGTTCATTATACATGAAATTATAACTTTAGGTTTTTCAACTGTAAGATACCAAATGCGAACCTGCCGCATCATTTAAAGAAATAAAGGGCTTTTCTTTGGGAATAAAATGCATAAAATTAAAAAAATTATTTGCGAGAAAAATATGCTTTACTTGTCATAATACCGAGTTATCCAATATTTTAAGATGTGGCAGTTCAACTTTATTATCAGGGACGTGTAGAGAATTCTGCATACCTTTTAAAAGCACAAATCTTACAAGATTGTAATTGTAAAGCCTCCCTAATTATTTATACAGATTGTAAGAGAAAGGATCAACTACATTTCACATATGAATAGACACGACTGACGTACATTACTTAAAATAAAAAGTAACAAATCTGTTGAAGGGTAAGTCCACCTTTATATTCATTTTTTGTTTCAATAGAAACAGACAATTAAAGGAACATGTCAGTAAAGGATTGAGTAAAATCCAATTAAAAATAGCAAAGCTATGAACTTTGCAAGTTGTCATAAGTGAAACACAAATTGGCAACAATGTCAACTGTCAATAGTAATATCGCCAGGACAAGTCTTGCCCTGTATATCAGACACACACTAAGAATACACAAGTAGCACGTAAAGAACCCGACCCGTTGTACACAACATAACCGTAGAGCTCGATAGTCATATTATTGTGTAGGTATGATATGTTATGTCGAGCTGGACGAAAGGCGAACTGCGCTGGGCTGGGCTGATGGCTTTAGAACTCAAAGCTCATTTCACAATTAATTTTTTTAAATAAAGGATAATATATGATGCATATCTGTTGTTCCTTTTATAATCTTTTTAACGCAGTCTTTGTCATGTTTCTTTGTTTCCTCCTTTTTTCTTCCTATGTCCGCTTCCTTTTTTCTCTTCTCTTCTCTCTCTCTCTCTCTCTCTCTCTTTTTGGCCTTTTTTTTTTTTTTTTTTGGGGGCGACCGCCCCACCGCCCCCTGGCTACGCGCCTGATCGTGGTCACGAAGGAACGATGTTAATGCTTCCGTTTGTTCAACTCTGAAACCGTCCACAAAGCTGTGTTTTGTTGATGCATATTCCAGTGCTTTCATGATATCAATGTCACTGAAACGGTCAGGTGGCTTCTGAGCTGCATACAACGACAAAAAGGACAATTTGCTGGAATGTTTAAAGGGCCCCTGCCATCCAAATGCAATTTTAGTCCTGTTGGTGTGTAATTCTGCATACATCTCATATTTTGATATGTTAACTTCTGAATGTGTTTCATAGATTTTTCAATATTTTTTTAATATCATTTTTTCAAACTTACTATATAAAAGCTGCACCCTAAAAATCCTCCAGGTCTAATTCCCCTTGTGACATCATCTGTCAGTTATCAATAGGCTAACTTGAGAAAGTGCTATGTAACTTTGCCAAAGTTGACCATCTGTTACAATACGTAATACAATAGCAACATAAAAGTTGCTATACCAGACATGCTGTAGCATCACCAGGAAGACAAAGACAATGATGATATATTGTACATGTATGAAAGCATGCAATTGTATTACGAGCGCGTGCTGAGCTGGGGGAAATTACATACCATTGTCTATTGTAGAATATTAGTATAGCCGACTGTTTAGTCTGACATGTCTGACGTAGCGAGAAGACTTTGCCTTTGTATTAGTCTCTAAACGCTGCACTCTTGGGCCCTCCAGAGCCCAAAAGTGTGTTGCAGTCTTTAGTCAGTATTTGCTATATGCATTTTGTGTGTGCACTTTTTTTGATTTTCCGGGAGGGGGGACTACCCCCGTGATCGCCGCCTCTGCCGATGATTATAAGGAACTTATGACAAGGACGTTGATACGTCTCGCAAATCTGAGATTCTCCTCACATAATGTAATTTCTACTCTTATTTATCATTAGAAATATCAGACAGAAGAGTTTACTATGGACGTAACAAACAAAAAGAGCGTGGAATGAAAACTTTCTCCCCTTTTAAAAAACAATCATTGAAATATAAATTGAATTTGATTTTGTATTATAGTCATGTTAAAGTCATGCTAGAATATGCTGTATATTTTCCTCGACAACAATATCCGTTAAAACGTCCATATTTAAATAAAGGAGTACGCTTATTATTATACTGGTAGTATTAAATAACAGAATGTGCACCTATCCTGAGGTCAATAGATCAGGTCCGGGTGTTTGGAATGATGTACTTGACAATATTATTCATTTAAAGCCTCGATGAAAAAACATATAAAATTCAAAAACATTATATGGTTCTAATTTGTCTAATTTAATTGTTTGTTTTCGTAAATTAATTTTAGTTGACCTCAGGAAGAAAAAAATACACACGAATCGAATATTTAAATCACTTTGTTATAAATCGATGAGACACAATGGTCCAGACATTTAGAATGCTTTACCTTCCAATATTTAACACTCAGCATCTCTTTATTCAATCAAAACCTCGATGAAAAAATATTTAATGTCCAAATATTCATGAATATTATAAGGGTCTTAACGATTTAACGATCTTATATTTTGTTTATATCAATTAGTTTAAGATGACCAATTCATGTCCAAAACAAATCGAACATGCACACACTTGCATCTTTTTCTTTTCTTTCTTCCCACTTTTAATCTATATACTGTCTGGAAAATATTTATACGTGACTCTCTATTCTCCTTCATACCCCATCCCCTCCCGGCTGCTATCGACTCAAGCATTCATGCTTATCATAGTTGGCCTCTGCATTATATATATATATATATATATGCATTTTTTGTGTATTTCAGTTGTCACATTATATGTAAATCAAGTATATTGTATACTGTTATTGTTATCTGATAATTTGGTATTTGATTTTTCAATACATGCATAAACATCTGTCCAAAAAAAATTGCGCACGCCCACATGCACGCACTTGCTGTTTTTCTTTCTTTTTCCCAACTTGTTACCTATATACTTTCTGAAAAATAATTCTTTATACGAAACATTTAATTCTCCTACCTACTCGTATAACAGCATCATGTAGTCCCCCTCGGTTGCTATCGACTCAAGCATTCATGCTTATGCGATAGTTGGTCTCTGCATTTTCGTGATTCTTTGATTTCCCTTCATAATTTCAATTTGTCAATATTCTATTTTTGTTTCTTTTCAGTTGTGACAGTTTATGTAAATCAATTGTTATATACTGATATTGTTGTTTGAATATTTTGTATTTGATTTTCATTAGATAAAGCAACGTCAAACTGATACAAATTATACTATTCTGCACATTACAGTGTACATTGTCCACTCCTGTGGAGCATTCCAGCCAGTCGACTTTTTTGTACGGGGGCGCAAAATTAATCCAACCACAATGGCGTTCGCATCCTACCGGGTACCTATTTAACACCTGGGTGGAGAGGAGCAATGTAGATCAAATGCCGTGTTGGACGTAAGTGTCGTGCCGTCGTCCCATTACCTTTGTGTTTCCAGTGCAGTGATTAAACCATTCGAAAACGACACCTCTTCATTGTGCAGTTCACTCTCTTTTCCATTTAGTGTTTATTACCTCCTATTCTTTATTCCTTTTTGTCTTCTATATTAAATCCTCTAGATATCTGCAACACTAAAGTTCGATTTTGTTTTAATATAAATTGGTTAGCTTGCCTTACTTAGTGTCTTAGAGCGCCATCATAGTCTTTTAAAATCATAACGCGTTGTCTGATATAACAAAATTTCTAATTTTTTGAAGTACTAGTAGGCTGCAATCATTACTTCTTTAGATATATGAGCTATGAGAGGCATGGCTGTTTCTATAGGCTCAAGCGGACGTTGCATCCTGCCATGACCCCCTTCTCTCCCTTTTCCCTTTAGCTCGCTCTCTCTTCCAACTCCTCCTTCCTGTTCTTGCACCTTCTCTCCTCCTTTTTTCTTGTCTATTATATTCTCTTCCCTTTTCCCTCTCTGCCCTAGCACTAAACTCGTTATTCCCCCCTTTTTTCATTCTTGAATACAAGTTTGACTTTTTCCTAAAAAGGGGCCCTATAGCTTTACAAGCTCTGCTTCTTTTATAGGTTCCTATCCTTTTTCTCAAATTATGATGTAATTAAGAATTACTTTTTTACAATTCTGTTATTATAATGCAATGTGTATTATGTTCACTAAAGAAGTGTGTACATCATTTAAGAATTGCAACATTATTTTTGTACAGATTTTGGTAATGAACTGTTTTATTTTGTTTATTTTTATTATATATGTATATGTGATATAAGAAAGTAGAAAATGAATTTGAACCCTTGAACCTTGAACTATAAAGACTAGTGAGTAATAAGAGACTGAGGCTTTGGAAGTGACATTCTTTAACAGATATTTAAGCACTTGAAAACAATTAGAAGCAATGGTGGATGACGACCGGCCTGCGTTCTCTTGATTTACTAAAGACTGGGAGACGAATATTTGTCATGGAAAAAAAAATTATCCTGGTATTTCCGTGGGTGATCAATTTTTATGCTTTTCAACTTGGACTGACGATACAGGACTGTCCAAATTGCATTCGAAAGGTACCAGCAGAGTGAACCGGACATCATATAGATAATCTAACTTGATAAAGATCTACAAAATTTCAACAACTTTCAACAGCTGCTGTGAAAAGGTAAATTGATAAAGAATGTTAATTTCTCAACATTTATGCCTTGATAACGGTTGGCAGTGACGGGTATTACCATCATTGCCAGATTGTATAAATACATCTTTATCGTATTAGATTTTGAATGGTATACTGCATGTTGTATTTTCTTTAGACCTTGTTTATTTGTTTTAAGGTATTACAAAGTTTTGGTATGGGGTCATGAATTTGGTTCAAATGAACATATTGGAAGCATATGCAATTTTACAATATTCAATGATCGTTGTCGCGGTTGAAATCGAGTCTAAAGTGATGAAATTGTAAATAATAAACTCTTTATGTTGTATAGCGCCCTCTCAAGACTGATATTATTTTAGCTTTAAAACAATGTTTCTTGACTACAACTAGGCGTTGTGGCGTGCGCCTGTAATCCAGCTAACAGTGGAAGTTACAAACTGATTCAGCCGAGGACGCAGGTTCGAAACTGAATCGCGTCTTTCGGATGGTGACGTTAAAGGTCGGTCCCCAGACGTAAATAATCATATCTGATTGATACACGTCTGTAAAAACCCAATACACACACACAATCGACCGGTTTGCTATTCCCGTTTGGAAATTATATATCAAAACTGCATATTCTGAGATCGTCATGGTCGCAGCTTCCATGGAATGGCCTTATATGCGCTATTTGAAAAATTTGAAATTTACCGGGAGCACCGGTAAATTTTGATTATTCAATTTGCTCGAAAGCAGAAGTGTTTTAGGGGATAATTTTTTTAGTGCTTATAATACATCCACAGGGGCATCCAAATATATCAACAATTTAAAGAGTTACTATCCATCCAATTTCAAAATTTTCCAAAACTTTGCATTACCTTTAAATTGCTTATTAGATGCAGATGCCAAAATATAAAGTGTTTAAAATAGTAATCCTATTAAGTCAGAAAACGTTGGCCCGAACTTTTCTGACGTAGTCGGATCTATATTACTGTTTCGGTTAGTCAAATTACTAAAATTCATTTTAGAATTTCATTTGTATATTTTTGGTTTCCTTTTCTTTACGACTTTTTGAAGGTACGTATTTTTTTGGTAAACCCTTTTGAAATACTGTACTTACTGTACGTTAATATTCAGCTTACTAAGCGTATTTTGCCATTTGATAACAAAGAAGAAAGACATACGTTACAGCTCTGGAATCGCGTATGGATTGCAAATCGATATACATATTCTACGAATCATACAGAATAATTGAAAAATTAAGAGGATGATACTGATTGGTCTCGGAGTTCTTGGCTCGCTGGCGACTCTTGTATTGACGGCTGAATTACGACATACCGATACAGAAACAATGTATTCCAATAAGGTAAGAGAGGAAGAGAGGGGGTGCGAGAGAGAGAGAGAAACGAGAGAGAGGAAGAGAGAAAGAGAGAGAGAGAGAGGCGAAGTGATGGGGGATAGGGATAAGAGAGAACACATTCCCCAGTCAAAAGACTCCACATGCCACTTCATTTGATTTGATTTCATTCGTCAAGTATATATACACGGCATATTAAAGGGGATGTGAAGATGACCCTTTTAAAAAGTAATCCAGTCCTGCAGGAGCGCGGTCTTTAGTCCTTGGCACGAAATTAACTTTAATGTCAACAGACCAACAGACCGAAAAAAAAATAATAAATACATGTGGGCAGATAGAAAATAAATGTCGGTCTGGTTGGCTGTCAAGCTCGTGGGCCGTTAATAATGAACCCTTAAACGTTATCTGAACTGTTTCATGAGGAATTTTTCAATGTTAGGTATACCTACTAGTCAGCACTGCAAGGGTCATGCTATTAGACCGTCATGCCATGAGATCGTCTGTGCACGAGTTCGACAGCCCAAGAGACCGACAAAACAGAAAGGAGGAAAGTCTCAAAAAGGTCCACGAGACCGACAGCCCGTAAGACTCATGCCTCCTGACAAGGTTTCAAGGGATTCATTATCAATGGCACACGAGCCTGACAACCAACCAGACAGGCGTAAACAAAAACAAAATCACTTAGGCCAAATTAAAAAATAACGAGTTTCTCGTTCGGAATTTTTGAAAAAAGGAAGAGGCAGGGCATTACTATTGACTGTTTTTCAATTTTTTGCTCTTTTTTTCCAAGATGGCCTGCATGCTAAATATAGCTGGCAAAGGTATAATTATTTACAGATATTGTGCTATTTTAGTATACTGATGTAATGTATGACAAAACAAATATGTATCATTTTAGTCCACTTGCTAAGCATGTTTCAAATTCAGAAACAGTGAAAATGTACATGTGTACAGCTTGAATAAGCTATAGAAGCTATTTATACACAATGTACATCACAGCCCCCCTTTTCGAATAATAAATTATAAAACAAAAGGAGGCGGGCGGGGACGAGAAACACGTTATTTGTGTTTGTTGCATTATATGTTTCTTTGCTTTGTTGGTTTCATCTGCTGTTGTGAATTAGTATTTAGAGATTCCTTATTCTGGTGAATGCAGGGTTAGCACGTATGGGGGGAGGGTATCGATCCTAGTGATGTCAAACTGTTTGAATAAGGTAAGAAAGATTATCATGTCTCTGCTGCCCTTAATCCCTAAGCACAGATGTTTGGAAAAAATATGTCGTCCCCTTTGACCTGATGTACAAAGCGTTTGTATGAACAACCTTAGGGCATTTGGAACATGAGTGTTGAAGCCAATTCAAGCTGACATTTGAATGACTTATTTTCTTATGAGAGAACAAAGAAACATAGGTCTGTTTGAAAAGTAAATGGTGGGGGGGGGGGGCGGAATCAAAATCATTCATGCTATTTCTCTCTTTGTTTGAAAACGTTGAATGAAATGAGAGCATAATTATCTTCAAATCAAACTTTAATTATACAAGTGATAAATATGCACAAGATTCCCTTCCTTGTAAGAAGGAGCTAACTTAAAGGGCTTGTGACACGACTGATGCAACCGTAAAATTACATAATAATTTCCATGTATATAATACTGCCTTTTGGATACTAACAGCATAATCTATACTTGTTCGGTCGACCTTTCTAAAAACGTCTTATTTTTAGTGTATTACTCGCGAGTGCCTTTTCTTTTTAGGGAACCTTTAATAATATAATTATATGCTATTCTTAATATATATGAATCGGAAATTTATGTTTGGATTTTACCCTCCGCTTATTCAGGTTAATATTAAATGGAGACTTGTAGGGCTACTGATTCCCGGAAATGACTTTGGACCTCCCCGGGAAACCTATATACACTCCTCCGACTATTTTGCATGGTCTTTGGAGTGACTACGACCAATCCAAGACGTCAATATTCGTGTTTAATATCGCAAAAACGAGCACAAGGTATAAGGCGTAACACCCTTTTTCTGTTTCTCTTCCCTTTTCTTTCTTTTATTTTAGCATTATTGTTATACAGTTGTGCAGAGGGGAACATTTTACAAGATTCACTAATTATGCAATGTCGAGCAAGATGAACTTCACTTTAGGTTGTGTAATTCTGTTTTTGCTGGCATCACTGGCTGTGGCACAAGGTAAGCATATGAAACATATCATGTTTTTTAAAAACATTTGTTAATGTATACACCCTCATAACAAATTATGTAACGAGGAGGCGCGGTGGCTTAGTGGTAGAGCAGTGGTTTCATAACCGGGAGGTCCCAGGTTCGAAACCAAGTCAATGCGCTCGTGCCCATTCCTAAGTTCCTCGGTCCCCTGCTTGCTTACTTATGGCCCGGTCACACTATAACGTATAGCAGTAACGTATGCCGACGTATGTGAATTTTCACCAACACGCTAGTGCACGCTAACATAGGTTAGGGTTAGGTTTGGTATAATTTGTATACGTTAAAAGCACGCTGGTATAAGCTGGCATACGTTGTTGTACGCAGAGGCCGAAATAAATTTGTGTGCATGCTCAAAAATTATGGGCGTATGCCGACGTCCTTTTCATAGGTTAGGCAGGGAGATGATAGGATCTCCCTGGGTTAGGTATACGTTAGGCATACGTTACACATAAGCTAGACACACGTTAAATACGTTTGAGGTAGGTAACTCATACGTCGACATACGTTGGCATGAAGGTATACCGTACAGCTTAATTATTGATAAACTATGAGTAACTTACTTCTAGCCTATATCTAACCTATATCTGACGTATCTGCAACGCATATTGACGTATTCAGACGTATTCGACGTATGTCTGACGACGGAGTAACTTATAGAACGTGTTTCTACCGTACAACTGGCGTAGTATAGGCGTAATTCAAATTGTAAACATGTAAAGTAATTTATTGAAGTTATTTAGAAGTAACGTCACGTGATCTTCGGCAACACGCAGAGCGCGCTGCGCATAGTTTTCTCATAATAAGCTACTCATACGTTGGGCATAGGTCGAGAACGCTGGACATGCGCTGGCCATACGCTGTGATTCGCTGTCATACGCTGTCATACGTTAGTGATAGGTTAGACATACGATTTGTATACGTTCAATACCTTATGCATACGCCCAAATTATTCATGCTGCAGAATTTTCGATGTTTTGGGGGGCGTATGCCGACGTTTTGACATCACTTCATGATTTTTCATACGCTAGCTATACGTTTCTCTAAAACGTCATAGTGTGACCGAGCCATTACAAGCAGCAGTCAGGTAATCCTTTTATTGTGAATATGTATGTAATTATGATTTCATTTTTGAATGCATGTGAACGAGCCGAACCAACAATCGGTGAATTTATATTAACATGTGTTTATATGTATATGCAGAAAGGCAGAAGGTTAGTGAAATCGTCTAAACACAATGTTATGGTGAGCATAAGTTGGGACTGCGCTAGTAAGACCACCGCTCACGAAACCGAAGCCCACTAGACCGCACACCTCGAGACCGAAAGCCCTCGAGACCGATCAGCCACGAGACCAACAAAACAGAAAAAAGAAAAGAAAATAGTGTATCTCGGGATTTGTATATGTATATGTAAATTGTGCATGTATATGTTTATGTATATGTGAATGTGTATGTATATGTAAATGTGTAGGTATATGTTTGTGTATGTATATGTATTATGTATACGTGTATGTATTTGCATATGTACATGTTTATGTATATTTATGGCCACCTTCATATTAATGAGTCTTTTTCCATAAACTAAAGGAAGATACAAATTACAAATTCGTTCATTCGTTAACAGCTATTGTTTCACAAGAAGTTTATTCAAAATTCTCCTCTTTTCAAATTACCTGATATTCAAAAGGATATAAAACATCCTTGAAAATAATTTGGTACAATCAGTCTAAAATCATCGTTGGGGATGCCAAATTTATGATACTATATGATACAACAAATGTTGTATAGAGAAGGGATAGATTCACATCTTGTAACTGAGTTTCCATTTTTTGGTTGATGTTATAATGATGTTAGAATCAGTAGAAACGCTAAGAACCTCATATCTCGATTCTGAGCTCCCCTTAGTCATGATTCAGTCCGTTCTTTGTTTCTTTAATATTCTTCTATCATACGCATCAATCCAACACACAGCGCGCTCTCTCCACTGATCGCGCTCTCTCCCAAATTTCCGTCCACACAGAATGATATGGCTATGTCTACTTTCAACGTTGAGGGTGTGTTATTTTATCAGCTGATTGGGCGCGCGAGAAGAAAACGTATCGGGGTACAGAATGAGAGGAATGGCTATGTCTACTTTCAACGTTGAGGGTGTGTTATTTTATCATGATTGGGCGCGCGACACGGAAACGGTACAGATGCTGGACTAAGCTCCATTCCTTTCCCCGAACCTTTCAGATCTGTTCGTCTGGTCATTCCAATGGTTCTGCTGTTATTGCAAGCAAGTTGTTCTTAGACGGCACTAGTAGACTTAACGTATTCAAAAGTGGTAGAGGTAAATAAATAACTATAAAGTAATATGATGCTATCGACTTTGGATAGGGAGGGAGGGGGGGGGGGCAGCCATATTCATTTTTTCTCTCGCCCCTTCATTGGGCCAACAGAGGAATCACATGCATCAGTTAGGAACAATTCCGACGGTGAATTGCCGTTTGGTCTACAACCATTCGTCTACTTCCCAATTAGTCTATTACCATAATGATATACACCCATCCCGTCTAATATCAACATGGTCTCATAATCATTTCGTCTACTTATCATTCGGTCTAATTTCCTTTTTGTCTGATCTCCAAAAAGTATACTACCCATTTGGTCTATCACTCATTTGGTCTAATTGCCAGTCGGTCTAATTCCCAGTTTGTCTAATGCCCATTTAGTCTACTATCCATATAGTCTAATAATAATTTAAACATAAATAATAATCATCATCACATGATTATGAGACCTTATGGATGGTAGATCAAATGATAAATAGACCAAATGATTATTGGACCACATGGATAGTAGACGGGCTGGATGTAAACCATATGTAAATAGACCAATTGGGTAGTAGACGAACTAGTTGTAGACCAAACGGCTTTATACCATGGCAACGTCAAAAACAGTGTCCTTTCGCTTTGGCCGAGAGGGGGAGCGTACTCAAAACGTGTTACAACATATAATAGCATATTGCACATGATAGAAGAGAATGGATTATTAACGCATTTTATGCCTAGAGTATCTAAATATTTTTGAGAAGAATGTAGCAATCAGATAACTGTTGGCATGATCTAGCAAGAACAGTGGATTGGTACTGCGTAAAAAGACATTTTGTTTCACGACAGGACATGACCAAGTAGCTACGGGCATAGCTGCATATTGCTTCCTCCCCCTCCCCCGGCAAAAGCAGCATTTCATTGACCACACATATAGGCTCATGCTCAAGCAAAGTCCCCTTTATTACTTCGATGTATACAGACACGTGGTTAACCCCATATTCTACGGTCTACAGTGATTTTATCTGCATGTTATACAGGTATACCTATCATATTTTTGTATTTGCAGACTGCTCTTCTAATCCTTGTGAACTGTCAGCATCGTGTGTCCAAGATGATTCTGGTTATTTCTGCTATTGTCCTGTATCCTACACTGGTCAGAACTGCCAATTACGGTCTAATGGTAAGAAATCCGATTTGTTTTTTTCTCGAGAGAATGTGATGTACCTAAGGATCTTGGAGCATAGTGACTCACACTCCTTGGAAACGGAGTATAATCTACACCCTCGAGAAATTATACTGGCTTCTTGTTGACATGGTTGATGAGCATATTATATTCAAACTGTTAATAATAATAATAATAATAATAATAATAATAATAATAATAATAATAATAATGATAATAATAATATTAATAATAATAATAAATGTAATAATAATAATAATAATAACAATAATAATAACAACAAAACATATAATAATGATAATAGGAATACTAATATTAATAATAACTTCTTTGTTATCTTTGTTTATTATTATTACCGACCTACCTTTTTCATGAAAGTCTAATGTCAATATATTTGGTAGTTATCATCATGACTTTATTTCTTCAGGCATTTACTGTATCTTTGAGGTTAGGAAACCTCTACGTTTTTATGTGCTATTCGTGACAAATACCTCTAATATGCACCTCTCACACATTAGGAATGTGAAACGGTGCAATGGACAAGTGAGAATTGAGTTTTTAGATATGATGAGACAAGAAGTATAGACTGTTTGATATAACTAGATTATATAATTAAGGTTATCCTGTGGATTGAAATAACTGAAGGTCCTCTAAAAGTTAAGCTAAATTTGATCACTTTAAATAACGAAGCCCTGAAGCATGAAACAGAATTTAATTTTCAAAAGGATTTTAAACAAAGTAACACATGCATATGGCATAACAACATTCAGTGCATCAACCCATCTCGCTAAAAAGGGATTTTGACGATACTTTTTAATAGCCCCTTTGCTCAGTCATTATGAATAGCGTTTCATTTGACAGAAAACGTGTAAGTCTTTACCATGAAATAGATTTCAAGGTCACATTAATTATGGCTTCTTAATTATGAGCTACCAAAATTAGTTATATTTTTTTACGTTCTGTGTAATTGTGGCCATATATCTTTTCCCAGTGATGAATTAATATTCAAAATAATTTTCAGATTCCTATAAAACATCCATCACTATATTTTATAACTCCCATTTACTTATATACGTTTTATGTGTCAGACATATGAACATCAGCATATTTTCATTTTTCATTTTCACCATCATTATTATCATTAACATTATCACCATCATCAACATCATCACCATCACCAATTTTTTTTTTATCAACCCACCCCTTCTTCCTTTTCCCCCGGGCTATCACGCTTTCAAGCAATCACTTATTGTAATAGCCCATTTTCTTCTGCAACTTTCTCAATAAATAATTATTGGTATTGTGTTATCAGTTAAATTTTGTTTTAATGTCATCATTTATTATTATAGTGTATACACATTAAAAACCTGTTTTTATTATGTATATGTTATATTGCTGAAATGTAGTTTGATTTGTATGTTGCAGAAGAAAATAAATTCAATTCAATTCAATTCACTTCAATTCAAAGTAATTCAAATTGAATCCATTAACATTTTTGTTTCTGTGTATATATTGCCAAAAATATTATAGCTGTAACCCTTATTTCTCAAAGCCACCACATTTTTATTTAGGTTTCCCCGATAAGATATACTGAGTGACAAATCTCACTTTGTAATATATATTTGTATATTTCCGCTTTGTCTTGATGATGTTTTCCAGGAAACACTTCGTGCAGTAGGGACTATTACAGCAGTATAGGGGATATAACGAGTCCATTTTACCCAAATAATTACGGAAGTAGATTACAATGCAACTATCACTTGAAGATCTGGGCTGCGAAGGCCATCACACTGATAATGCTGGACTTTGTTACCGAACCAGGTAAAGACTTCCTCATCTTCGGTGAGGGTCCAGAAGTCATTTACGAGGGCCCAAACGTTACCTCAATTACCGGGAACCTCACAGATTTGCCCTTGATCGAAAGGACTTATACGTTCACGAACAACCAAATCTTCATCACTTTCATCGCAGATAGCACCATCACACCGTCACGAGGTTTTAACATCACCTATACTGCAGGTAAAATAAATACTCTACTAGCTGTCATTATATATTTTACGAACAATTTTTCCTATCGCGTTTGAAAGAATATTTAGAGAAAAGATATTTGGGATTCAGATTCTCAATCTGTCACATTCTGATAATTTTTTTTTTTTCATTCTTTCATTTTAAATGTATCGATTTATATTTTGTATTTATTTATTTATTTATAGATTTCTGAATTCGCAATGAAATTCAGACGGTTTTTTATTTAAATCTCAAACATCCCTAATGGTGTAAGGCACCTCCTGTTAGCAATATTTTTTAAATTTTTATTGAAGGTAGGCATTTTCATGAATATTTTAATAGACCAGACATATTGTACAAGAGTACATGTTACAAAAAAAGCAAGTAAATTGATATTTTTCATTTTATTTCCTGTTACTATTAGACAAATCTTATGAAATAGATTTTATCAAAATTGATTGAGCAGAATGGACAAATAATTGCGGGCATAATGTACAAAATAATGTTATTGATGATGACGTTGATAATAAAAATGATGATTGTAATGATGAACGAAATATATACGGGAATAAACAAAACTGTTATGACAAAAAAAGATAACAGTTGTCATAGAAAGGAATTACGGGAATAGTAAGAGTGAATGGTGTTATTTATAGTGAAAGTTTCTCAAAATGAAAATGGAAGCATATTATTATGTTTTAACATGAAGAGTAGTGAATTTATGTCGAAGACTGTAAAGTTAGGGTTTTTAATATAACGTACTTTTGTGAGTATTTGTTTTAAAGACGACTATTTAACCAACTATATCATTATGCATTGGATATTATTGCGTAAGTAAAGTGAAAGTCATAATGTGAAGAAAATAAATGATTTGCTTTTTTTAAAGATAACAATGGGTGTGCTTCTAATCACGATTCAAGTTGATGAAATATTATATATCTGTAGCTTAATTACTTAACAGCTTAAAAACTCTGATAAAGCTATGAATACACTGTGCAAAATAAAGAATAAAGATATTTACGTTCCTGAATTTTGTATACACTCCCACTCCCCCCTCTCTATTGATATATATTTTATTATACTTCAGAGTTAACGATTTGAATTACTGTATACATAGACAAAATTAAATATTGTAGCCTATCATATATTCAATTTCTAAGCCCAAATTTCCGATTCTTCGCCTTTAAAAAAAGATATCAATGAGTGTAGTTCTAGCCCGTGTCTACAAGGTTCTTGCATCGATCGGATTAACGGCTTTACGTGCTTTTGCAGCGATGGATTCATGGGCACGAGATGTGAATTAGGTAGGTTTTGCATTTTCATCCAAATAAAATATTGTAATGAGCTAAAAAAAATCAAGGAAATTTATTATACAAATAATACACAGGTGTGAGTGCGTTATGGTCGATGCAGCGCATGAGGGTATTCACTACGGTGCAATAAAATTCACGAGGCGTAGCCGAGTGTATTTTGTGCCATTGTGAATACCCGAATAGCGCTGCATCCCCATAACGTCACGAACGAAAACCTGTGTATTATTTGTTTTATAAAATGGGTCGACAATATTACTTAGGAAGGCGATATTAAACACTGTAAACCTGCAACCTTCATAAGAAATAACAATCGCGAGGGCAGTGACCTCGTAAACAAACTGTGCAATGCATGGTAAACATCCATTGATTTACACGCAGCCAGCCGTGCATTATGCTTTTTTTTGTTGCGCACTTTTTGCACGGCTGATATCACCAAAATGCACTCCCGTGTGCGTATTGTTAAAATTAATGCACGTGATCCATTTTGACACTTATCATTGGCTACATTCTTGAACCCATTTTATTAAATGTAATATTGAACAACTTTTATAATGGAGGAAGTGATCATAAGCATTATTTGCGATTTATATTGTTTTAAAAGTTGCTTATTTGATTATGAATTGATTCATGGATTTGTTATGTCATCCAATCCTGTATCAAGTTGGAGAAATATTTTTTTTATGTAGCTTAATTACTTAACAGCTTAAAACTCTGGTAAAGCTATAAATCCACTCTGCAAAATAAAGAATAAAGATACGTACGTTCCTGAATTTTGCATACACTTCCACCCTTGCTCTCTTTCTCTATTGATATATTGGTATGATATATGTAAGGTAGAATCCCAATGCTCCTTGCAACGAGCATTACATGAATTACTTACCTGGTCAGAGCCAATGATATGCAGATCAATCCACAGAAAACAAATGAAATGGTAATACATTTTACTAAAGATGCGATTGTTCATCCACTTACCATTGATGGTGAACCTGTAGACTGTGTCCAAGAAACAAAGTTGCTAGGATTATGGATCAATGATAGATTGAATTGGAATACTCATGTGGAAAAGGTCTATGCAAAGGCTGTAAGTCGTTTGTTTCTCTTGGTCCAATTACGTAGAACCGGTCTTGTTCAAGACGATTTGTGTAGGTACTACAAAGCTTGCATAAGGTCTATATTGGAATATGCATGTCAAGTCTTTCATGGGGGCCTAAACAAAGAACAATCTAATTTATTGGAATCAATACAAAAACGTGCCCTGAGAATAATCACTCCCAACCTTCCTTATACTGACGCTTTAAATGTGCTGAACATTGATTCCCTAGCTGATCGTAGAAAGAATATGTGCTTGCAATTATTTAACCAAATACAGAAACAAGAACACAAACTAAATGATCTTCTCCCGCCAAAACGAGAGACAAAATATAACCTTAGGAGAAGTAAACAAGTGAGTCTGCCCAGGTGTAAAACAAACTAATTTAAGAATAGTTTTATCCCTTGGTGTGTGTACAATTTACAATAAGCTGGTGGCTAGTGCAATATACATTTTCAACTATTCCATATTCTTTTGAACTTGTACCCCGACACATACAGCTGGTTTTTAATTATATATCATATTTGCTTCAGAGTATCAATTTGCAATAATTATTCAGTACATGTAGTTATCAGTTTATACCCATACGTTAATGTTCTTTATAATTACATTATCTCTTTTAATATTTGGATGTAAAGTATACTTGATTGATCTCTGCAGCGTTTTCACTTCTTTACTTTCTTTTCATTTCCCCTCTCTTGCTTCCTTTACTTCTCTATCCAATTGTATGGTGTTTCCTTTTTTTTTCTTGTAATTACTTACCTGTAATATGATATACCCGAATGATTTGTATGAAATGTTCTTTGTATTAATGATCTACATGTATTTATATTCAAAATTTACCAATTTCATTGTACTCAATTGAATAATGTTTATAATCATGTTGAAAATGTATGTATTTTATCAATCCAACCCTTTGGTTGCTATGAATAAATAAATAACTAAATAAATATATAATTTTATATTTCAGAGTTCACGATTTGGATTGATGTTTATATTGACAACATTTAATATTGTACCCTATCACATATTCAATTTCTATGCTCAAATTTCGATTCTTCGCCTTTTCATGAAGATATCGACGAGTGTACTTCTAGCCCGTGTCTACAAGGCTCTTGCATCGATCGGATTAACGGCTTTACTTGTAATTGCAGCGATGGATTCATGGGCAAAAGATGTGAATTAAGTAGGTTTTGCATTTTCATTCTAATCAAATATTGTAATGAGGTAAAAAGTCAGGGAAATCTTTAATGTAATTTTGAAAAACTTTCATAAAGGATGGAAGTGATCATAAGCATCATGTTCAATTATTGTTTTAAAAGTTTTGTTGTTGTTGTTGAAGAAATATTTATATATGTAGTTTAATTACTGAACAGTTTAAAAACTTTAATAAAGCTATGAATACACTCTGCAAAATAAAGAATATAGATATGTACGTTCCTGAATTCTCTTTCTTTCTCTCTCTTTCTCTATTGATATATAATTTTATACTTCAGAGTTCACGTTTTGGATTGATGTATATGTTTATATATATATATATATATATATATAGAAGAAATTAAATATTGTAACCGATCATATATTTAATGTCCATGCTCAAATTTTCGATTCTTTGCCTTAACAAGAAAGATATCAACGAGTGTAGTTCTAGCCTGTGTCTACAAGGTTATTGCATCGATCAGATTAACGGCTTTACATGCTTTTGCAGCGATGGATTCATGGGCACGAAATGTGAATTAGGTAGGTTTGCATTTTCATTCTAATCAAATGTTGTAAGGAGTTACAAACCGTCAAGGAAATCTATAAATAATATTGAAAAACTTTCATAAAGGAGGGAAGTGATCATAAGCATCATTTTAAATTTATATTGCTTTAAAATTTGCTTTTTTGATTAAGATTTGGTTCATGGATTTGTAAAGTCACCCAATCCTGTATCAAGTTGAAGAAATATTCATTTATGTAGCTCAATTACTTACAGCTTAAAAACTCTGCAAAATAAAGAATGAAGATATGTAGGTTCCTGAATTTTACATACACTCCCACTCTCCCCCTCTCTCCCTATCTATTGATATTTATATTCTCATACTTCAGAGTTCACGTTTTGGATTGATATATGTATAGCCCCCCACTCCGGTGTCGGAGGGACCGCATTCGTGTTCCCAAAATCTCTGGTAAAGGAGTACTTTTCGCGCGACAAAGTACGGCCCGAGAATTGTAAAAAAAGGGGGGTGTATTTGACTTTTCACCCGGAGATTTTTTTTTTAAAGGGGTGTTTTTCTCTCTTTCTCTCTCTTTGGATTCCTGAGAAATATAAAAAGAGGGTTATAAAATATCAAAAAGGGTTTTTTTTTTTTAATCTCTCTCTCTCTCTCTTTGGACTCCTGATAAATTTTTAAAGGGGGTTATAAAATATCTTGAATATCATAGATAGGGGGTTACAATGAGCAGTGTTCCGGATTCAGTGGAGTTCTCCAAGGCAGAAAAAGCCCGCGAAGGGGGTTCAGAAACGTTGGCAGCCTTGTGATAGGGGGCGCTTTCAAAGGGAAGGAACAAGCATACGCGTACCCTAAATAACACTGAGTGGGAGAGGGGGGCGGAATGTATAGACGTAATTATATATTGTAGCCGATCATATATTAAATGTCTGTGCTCAAATTGTCGATTCTTTGCATTTTTTAAAGATATCAACGAGTGTAGTTCTAGCCCGTGTCTACAAGGCTCTTGCATCGATCGGATTAACGGCTTTACTTGTAATTGCAGCGAAGGATTCACGGGCACAAGATGTGAATTAAGTAGGTTTTGCATTTTCGTTCTAATCTAATATTGTAATGAGCAACAAAAAGTCAAGGAAATCTTTATTGTAATATTGAAAAACTTTCATAAAGAAGGGAATTGATCATGAGAATCATGTTAAATCTATAGTGTTTTAAAAGTTGATTATTTGTTTATGATTTGATTCATGGATTTGTATTGTCATCCAATCCCGTTGCAAGTTAAAGAAATATATAACAACTTAAGCAAATTATGATAAAGCTTTGAATACACTCTGCAAAATTAAAATAAAGAAACGTTCGTTCCTTAAATTTTCATACACTCCCACTCCCCCTATCTCTCTCTATTGATATATATATTTTTTTATTCTTCAGAGTTCACGTTTTGGATTGATGTATATCTAGACGAAATGTAATATTGTAACCAATCACATATTTAATGTATTTGCTCCAATTTTCGATTCTTTGCTTTTTTAAAGATATCAACGAGTGCATTTCTGAACCGTGTCAATATGGAGGCTTGTGTTTAGATCTGATTAACTCCTATACGTGTAACTGCACCGATGGATTCGCAGGCACAAACTGTGAAACAAGTATGTTTTTGCATTTTCATTCTAATAAAATATTGTAATGAGATTTTTAAAAAGTCAAGGAAATCTGTAATGTAATATTGAACAAGTATTATTTAGGAGGGAAGTAATCATAAGCATTATGTTCAATTTATATTTTTCAAAAGTTGCTTATTTGGTTTTGATTTGATTCATGGATTTGTGATATCATCCAATCCCGTATCAGGTTTAAGAAATATTTATATTTGGAGCTTAATTACGTAACAGCTTAAAAACTCTGATAAAGCTATGAATACACTCTGCAAAATGAAGCATTAAGATATGAACGTTCCCGAATTTTGCATACACTCCAACTCCCCCCTCCCTCTCTCTCTCTCTCCGTTAATATATATTTGTTTTTACTTCAGAGTTCACGTTTTGAATTGATGTAGAAATATATAGAAGAAATTAAATATTGTAGCCGATCATATATTAAATGTCTATGCACAAATTTTTGATTCTTTGCCTTTAAAAAAAGATATCAACGAGTGTAGCTCTAGCCCGTGTCTGGAAGGCTCTTGCATGGATCGGATTAAGGGCTTTACGTGCTTTTGCAACGATGGATTCACGGGCACAAACTGTGAAACAAGTATGTTTTTGCATTTTCATTCTAATCAAATAGTGTAATGAGATTTACAAAAAAAGTCAAGTAAATCTATAATGTAATATTGAACAAGTATTATTAAGGAGGGAAGTGATCATAAGCGTCATGTTCAATTTATATTTTTCAAAAGTTGCTTATTTGGTTTTGATTTGATTCATGGATTCGTATAGTCATCCAATCCCGTATCAATTTAAAGAAATATTTATATCTATAGCGTAATTTCATATAACAGCTTAAAAACTCTAATAAAGCTATGAATACACTCTGCAAAATAAAGCATTAAAAAAATATGACCGTTCCCGAACTTTGCATACACTCCAACTCCTCCCTCCCCTCTCTCTCTCTCTTTCTCTCTCTGTCCATTAATATATATTTGTTTTTACTTCAAAGTTCACGTTTTGGATTGATGTATATATATATATAGGCGTGAAGAAAATGGTCTAGGAACGTGAGACGTAGCTGTACTTTACAATTCTATTACGAGCTTTCGGCTTGTGAGGCCTTCTTCAGGTTCTGAAGTGCAAACGCATACAGAAACAAATACATTTGCATGAACAGATATACATGGCATACAAACTTAATATCACTCAATCATAGTCAAGCATCATGAACATAGCAACAATTAGTACGAGAAATACTTCGGAATAAACTTAGAAATGATTATGCAATTTCAAAGTGTTTTAACTTGCTTGGTTGCTTAAAATTAAATATTGTAGCCAATCATATTATGTAATGTCTATGCTCAAATTCTCGATTCATTGCCATTTTTTAAAGATATCAACGAGTGTAGTTCTAGCCCGTGTCTACAAGGCTCTTGCATCGATCGGATTAACGGCTTTGCGTGCTTTTGCAGAGATGGATTCATGGGAACAAGATGTGAATTAAGTAGGTTTTGCATTTTCATTCTAATCAAATATTGTAATGAGCTATAACCAAAAAGTCAAGGAAATCTATATTGTAATATCGAAAAACTTTTATAAAGGAGGGAGTGATCATTAGCATCATGTTCAATTTATATTGTTTAAGAAATTGCTAATTTAGTTATGATTTCATTCATGGATTTATAATGTCATCCAACCCCGTATCAAGTTGAAACAATATTTATATCTGTAGCTAAATTTACTTCAAAGCCAAAATATTCTGATAAAGCTATGAAAACACTCTTCCAAATAAAGATAGAGAAATGTACGTTAATGAATATTGCATACACTCCAACTTCCAGCCACTCTCTATTTATATTTTGTTTTATACTTCAGAGTTCACGGTCAGGATTGATACATATGTAGACGAAAAATAATATTGTAACCATTACATTTATAATTTTTTTTCCTCAAGTTTTCGATTCTTTGCTTTTTTAAAGATATTAACGACTGCACTTCTGAACCATGTCAATATGGAGGCTCGTGTTTGGATCTGATTAACTCCTACACGTGCAATTGCGACGATGGATTCACGAGCACAAACTGTGAAACAAGTAGGTTTTTGTATTTTCATTCTAAACAAATATTGTAATGAGCTAAAAAATAAAAGTCAAGGAAATCTATAATATACTATCGAAAAACTTTCATAAAGGAGAGAAGTGATCATAAGCATCGAGTTCAATTTATATTGTTTTAGAAATTCGATATTCGTTCATTCTTGCTAAATTCAGGAAATTTGTATAATGTAATCCAATCCCGTATCAAGTTGGTTGAAGAATTATTTATATCCGTAGCTTAATTACTTAGCAGCTTAAAACTCTGATAAAGCTATGAATACACCCTGCAAAATAAAGATCAAAGATATGCACGTTCCTGAATTAGGCATACACCCCATACCCTCCCCCTCTCGCTCAATATTTGTTTATACTTCAGAGTTCACGTTTTGGATTGATATATATGTATATATATATATATATATAGACGAAATTCAATATTGTAACCGATCATATATTTAATGTCTAAGCTCACATTTTCGATTCTATGCCTTTTCTTAAAGATATCAACGAGTGTAGTTCTAGCCCGTGTCTACAAGGCTCATGCATCGATCAGATTAACGGTTTTACGTGCGATTGCCGTGACGGATTCATGGGCACAAGATGTGAATTAAGTAGGTTTTGCATTTTCATTCTAATCAAATATTGTAATGAGCTTTAAACGAGTCAAGGAAATATATCATGTAATATTGAATAACTTTCATAAAGGAGGGAAGTGATCACAAGCATCGAGTTTAACTAATATTGTTTAAAAGAATGCTGATTTTTTTTTAATATTTGATTCATTGATTTGTAAAGTCATCCAATTCCGCTCAAGTTGAAGAAATACTTGTTATCTTTTAGCTTCATTACTTAACAGCTTAAAATTGTGGATAAGGCTATGAATACATCCCTCAAAATAAAGAAAAGAGGTGTGTACATTCCTGAATTTCGCAAACACTCCAAGTTCTACCCCTCTCTCTATTTTTGTCTTCATACTTCAGAGCTCACGGTTTGGATTGATGCATATCTATAGACGAAACTTGATATTGTTAACCCTAACCCTAACCAATCATATGTTTAACGTGTTTGCTCAAGTTTACGATTCTTTGCTTTTTTAAAGATATCAACGAATGCATTTCTGAACCGTGTCAATATGGAGGCTTGTGTTTGGATCTGATTAACTCTTATACATGCACTTGTAACGATGGATTTACGGGCACAAATTGTGAAACAAGTAGGTTTTTGCATTTTCATTCTAAACAAATATTGTATTGAGCTAAGAAAAAATGTCAAGGAAATCTATAATGTAATATTGAAAAACTGTTAATAAGGAGGGAAGTGCTCATAAGCATGATGTTTTTTTCTTCAAAAGTTGCTCATTTGTTTTTTGATTTGATTCTTGGATTTGTAATTTCATCCAATCCCGTATCAAGTTGAATAATTATTTCTGTCTTTTAGCTTCATTACTTAACAGCTTAAAAATTCTGATTAAGCTATGAATACATTCTTCAGCATAAAGAAATGAAGTATGTACGTTCCTGAATTTCGCAAACATTACAACTTCTACCCCTCTCTCTTTTTTGTTTTATACTTGATTGTTGGTGTATATATAGACGAAATTTGATCAAAGATGAAATGTCTTTGCTCAAATTTTTGATTATTTGCCTTTTATTAAAGATATCAACGAGTGTAGTTCTAGTCCGTGTCTACAAGGCTCATGCATCGATCGGAATAACGGCTTTACATGCTTTTGTGGCGATGGATTCACGGGCCCAAGATGTGAATTAGGTAGGGTTTTGCATTTACATTAAAATACTTTCACAATGGAGGTAAGTGATCATAAGGATTATGTTTAATTGTTATTGTTTTAAAAGATGCTTTTTTTTTTAATTCATTGATTTGTAATGTCATCCAATCCCGTATCAAGTTGAAGATATATTTATATCTGTAGCTTAATTACTTAACAGCTTAAAAGCTCTGATAAAGCTACGAATACACTCTGCAAAATAAAGAATAAAGATATGTACGTTCCTGAATTTCGCAAACACTCCGACTCCCCCTCCCCCATCTCTATCTATGATATATTTGTTTTTATACTACAGAGTTCACGTTTTGGATAGATCAATATATATAGACGAAATGAAATATTGTAGCTGATTATATAGATTCAAGATTCAAGAATCAAGATTCAAACAAAATCCTGGATTTAGCTCATGCTGCAATGATAATTATAAACCTTTAGGTTCGTCAGGAACCCCATGATTTTCACAAGCCGATCGCCTGTCTGATTATCAAGATATTTATGATTGGAATTCGAAACACAATTTCGCGTTTCCCTAACGGTTTTCATAACACTACAGTCTATTGGGGAAAACGAATATGGTAAAACCGGTCACTCAAAGATTCCACCAGGGCCACTCTATCACGAGAGAGCATCCACAGGCAGAACATTACAAAAACCTAGGAGGGAGTGCAAATGAGGGCCACTGCGTTTAACTTGGCTTTAAAAAAAACATTCATGTGTATCAACCCATGGGTTCCTAGGTTTTTCTAATTATTTGGTGCTTTGCTTTGAGAAATTCCCAAACATGCACAGAAAGTTGAATGTAAGAATGCTTTGAATGAGCGACTGGTAGAAGAGAACTAAAATGCCGTTATCAACTCTGAACTCCTTTAGTTTTATCAGAAAATACAATCTTTGGCTTGCTTTACTATCTACAATCTGTGAGACTCTATTCCAATTTAGCTTCTCGTCAACAACTGTTCCCAAGTATGTATATTCTGAGACCTGTTCAATACAAGGACCATGGATAACCAAAGATTCATGTAACTGGGGTTGAGGTGAACGGTGGAAGTCAAAAAAAAAAAAATTTACATTCAGGACCAAATGACGACTATCGCACCAGTCAACAAACTGTTTGACTTGCTCAAAATAAACCCTAGCATCATTCAGTAGAAATGCACTATAAATGACAGTATCATCGGCGTATTTGATTATTGCACAGTTGGATTCTGAAACATTCGCTTGTGTATATTGAGAATAGAATGGGAGAAATTACGCACCCTTGTGGTGCAATTATACTCAGTGACTTTACATCTGATGTAATAGTATTGCACTTTACCCGTTGTGGTCTATCTACCAGAAAGTAATGAATAATCATGGCAGGTTTGGGTGGAACATTCAGATTCAGAAGTCTATCAATCAGTAAATGTGGTACAATTGTATTAAAAGCACTTGGAAAATTAATAAACACCGATCTGACATAGGACTTTGGGGTTTCAAGATGCTTGTACAGGCTATGAAGATATGCAAGTACTGGATCTTCAACACTCCTATTATTTTTATATGCAAATTGAGATTGATCAAAACGTTCACTTGAAATCTAAGAAATTTTAGCAAGATTCTTTCTTGGCACTACACGACATTAGACGTAAGAGCAACTGGTCGATAATGATTTAACTCGCTAGGTTTCTTAATTTTAGGAATTGGAATAATAACCGAAGATTTCCAAAGTTGTGGAATGACACCATTATCAATAATCAAACGGAAAATACAAGTAAAAAATGTAGGCAAGTTGTTGATTGCAACATTTCAGAACCTTATTGAAAATTCCATCTGGGCCGGTTGCTTTGTTAACTTTGACCTTAGCAAAAACATTACGGACATCTTGTTCACTTACATTCAGATTAGTATCGGATACAGTCATTCTACTTTGTAAGACTTCTTCGATTGAGTTGTTCTCAACATCGAAATCATGAACATCAAATCGTGCATAAAAATCACCCAAATCATTGACCAACGATTGATCGAGCTCAGTTTTGTTTACTTTATCCTTTTAACCAACCATTGCTTGCGTCTGTTGGCAGCTCGTGGGTTATTTTCTTGAAAATTATATTCCAATCTCCTTTTCACCAGTTATATTCAGCTTTTGACTTAACAATCAATTACTTTCTGAAAAACTTTAACACCTTCCTTATCACCTGATTGAAAAACCTCTTTTTTCTATTTCAACAAATCTTTGATTTCCTTATTGATCCACGGTTTACTATTTGGATACGACTTGGCCATTTTCAAGGGAATTATATTGTCAACACGGAAATTAACGTAATGTGAGGTAACTGATACCAGCTCATCAACAGTCTCTGCCGAGTCCATGTAATGTCTATGCTCACATTATCGATTCTCTGCCTTATTTTAAAGATATCAACGAGTGTAGTTCTAGCCCATGTCTACAAGGTTCTTGCATCGATCGGATAAACGGCTTTACGTGCAATTGCAGCGATGGATTCACGGGCACAAGATGTGAATTAGGTAGGTTTTTGCATTTTTCGTGTCAGCCAGGCGTGTACACAGGGGGTGGTTTTGGGGGTTAACCCCCCCCCCCTCACTTTTTTTTTAAGTGTAAACAAAATAAAAGATTTTTTTGTTGTGCTAAAGGGTGAAAAAAAAAAAGATTCCCTTCCCCCACTAAACACAATATCGGTCGGTAGAATTTTCCAATTTCCGGGACAAAAAAAATATATATAATGTGCTCTTACCCCGGTTGAAAAAATCCTGCGTACGCTAGTGATCATAAGCATCATGTTCAATTTATATTGTTTTAAAGTTTGCTCATTTGCTTACGATTTGATTCATGGATATGTAAATTTGAATAATTATTTATATCTGTAGCTTAAATACTTAACAATTTAACAAATTTTGATGAAGCTATGCATACATCCTTCACAATGAGGAATAGAGATATGTACCTTACTGAATTTTGCATACACTCCAATTCCTACCCCTCTCTCTATTCATATATTTTGTTTATAGTTCAGAGTTCACGGTTTGGATTAATGCATATGTAGACGACATTTAATATTTTAACCAATCATATTTATAATGTGTTTGCCCAAATTTTCGATTCTTTGCTTTTTTAAAGAAATCAACGAGTGTATTTCTGAACCGTGTCAATATGGAGGCTTGTGTTTGGATCTGATTAACTCCTATACGTGCAATTGCACCGATGGATTCACGGGCAAAAACTGTGAAACAAGTATGTTTTTGCATTTTTATTCTAATTAAATATTGTAATGTGCTAAAAATTAGAAGTCAATGAAATCTATAATGTACTATCGAAAAACTTGTGTAAAGGAGGGAGTGATCATCAGCATAATGTTCAATTCATATTTTTTCAAAAGATGCCAATTTGTTTTTGATTTTATTCATGGATTTGTAATGCCATTAAATCCTGTATCACGTTGAATAAATATTTGTATCTGTAGCGCTAACTTAAAGGTATAGCCCAGTTTTTAGAAACGCCCCCTCTCAAAAATGAAATGGAAGCTCTTATTACCAATCATGTGAAAGAATATGTTTTGACTAATACGTGATGAAACAAATTTTGCCGGGAAACCGCCTACTAATTGATATATTTGGTAAATTATGATATCAATCCGGCCTGGATAGATATCGCGACGCCATTTCAACATTGAACATTTGGGCACATATTTCTGTGTTTTGCGAATTTAGGATAAAGTATTGCTATCTAAACCTCTGAAGGCAATATTTAAACAATATTGAATGGATATTTTGCACCCAAAACTCTTGATTCGCAATTTTACCACTACCCGTCTATATCTTTAATTACTTAACAGCTTAAAAGCTCTGATGAAGCTATGATTACACTCTGCAAAATAAAAATAAAGATATGTACGTTCCTGAATTTTGCATACACTCCCACTCCCCCTCTCTATTCACATTTGTTCTTATACTTCAGAGTTCACGTTTTGGATGGCTGATGTATATATAGACGTAGTTATATATTGTAGCCAAACATATATGTAATGTCTTTGCTCAAATTCTCGATTCTTTGCCTTTTTTCAAGATATCAACGAGTGTAGTTCTAGCCCCTGTCTACAAGGCTTTTGCATCGATTGGATTAACTCTTATACGTGCAATTGCAGCGACGGATTCACGGGCGCGAACTGTGAAACAAGTAGGTTTTTGCTTTTTTATTTTAATCAAATATTGTAATGAGCTATACAAAAAAAGTCAAGGAAATATATAATCTTATATTAAAAAACTTGCAAAAGGGAGGGAAGTGATCACCTACAAGCATGGAGTTTAACTTACATTTTTTTAAAGAGTGCTGACGTGTTTTTTATTTGATTCATTGATTTGTTAAGTCATCCAATTCCGCTCAAGTTGAAGAAATATTGTTACCTTTTAGCTTAATTACTTAACAGCTGAAAAGCTCTGATAAAGCTATAAATACACTCTGCAAAATAAAAATTAAGAAATGTACGTTCCTGAATTTTGCATACACTCCCACACCCCTTCCTCTCTCTCTCTCTCTCTTTTGATTATATATTTTAGACTTCAGAGTTCACGATTTCGATTGATGTATATCTACACAAAATTTAATATTGCAGCCTATCATATATTCTCTTTCTATGCTCACATTTTCGATTCTCCGCCTTTTAAAAAAGATATCAACGAGTGTAGTTCTAGCCCGTGTCTACAAGGCTCTTGCATCGATCGGATAAACGGCTTTACATGTAATTGCAGCGATGGATTCATGGGCACAAGATGTGAATTAAGTAGGTTTTGCATTTTCATTCTAATCAAAAATTGTAATGAGCTTTAAAAATCAAGGAAATCTCTAATATAATATTGAAAACTTTCATAAATGAGGGAAGTGATCATAAGCATCATGTTCAATTTAAATATTTTTTAAAGTTACTTATTTGTTTTTGATTTGATTCATTGATTTGTAATGTCGTGCAATCCCGTATCAAGTTGAAGAAATATGTATATCTGTAGTTTAATTACTCAATAGCTTAAAAGCTGTAATAAAGCTATGAAAACACTCTACAAAATAAAGAATATAGATATGAACGCTCCTGAATTTTGCATACACTCCCACCCCCTCTCTCTTTCTATTGATGTATATTTTTGTTTATACCTCAGAGTTCACGTTTTGGATGAAAGTATATATATATATATATATATATGTATACGAAATTAAATATTGTAACCGATCATGTATTTAATGCCTATCCTCAAACTTTCGATTCTTTGCCTTAAAAAAAAGATATCAACGAGTGTAGTTCTAGCCCGTGTCTACAAGGTTCTTGCATCGATCGGATTAACGGCTTTACATGCTTTTGCAGCGATGGATTCATGGGAACAAGATGTGAATCAAGTAGGTTTAGCATTTTCATTCTAATCAAAATATATTGTAATGAGCTAAACAAATAAAGTAAAGGAAATCTATAAAGTAATATTGAAAAACTTTCATAATGGAGGGAAGTGATCAGAGAGTACCGAAGTGCTAACGTCATACTTGCTCATCGTCCCGGTTACTGTTTCTAAACAACAGAGATTGCGCACGAGGTTCACTGCGAAATCATTCAAGCAACAGGCTGGAGCAGGGCGAATTCAATGTTTGGGGCTTGTGTGATCACCACACCATTGTTTAACACAAAATTGTTTGGAACCAGCAACTTTGACGACTTGGCCCGTATGACGTCACACTTCGGTACTCTAAAAGCATCATGTTCAATTTATATTGCTTTAAAATTTGCTTATTGATTAAGATTTGGTCTAAGGATTTCTTATGTCACCCAATCCTGTATCAAGTTGGGAAAAAAATATTTTTTTATGTAGCTTAATTACTTAAAATTCTGATAAAGCTATAAATACATTCTTCAATTTTTTTTTAGAGATATGAAAGTTCCTGAATGTTGCATACACTCCCACTCCCCCTCCCCTCTCTCTCCCTCTATTGATATATATTTTGTGTATACTTCAGAGTTCACGATTTGGAATGATTAATATATATATATAGACGAAATTAAATATTGTAACCGATAATTTGTTTAATTTGTTTGCTCAAATTTTCGATTGTTTGCTTTTTTAAAGATATTAACGAGTGCATTTCTGAACCGTGTCAATATGGAGGCTCGTGTTTGGATCTGGTTAACTCCTATACGTGCAATTGCAACGACGGATTCACGGGCACATATTGTGAAACAAGTAGGTTTTTCAATTCTTATTCTAATCAAATATTGTATTGACATATACAAAATGTCAAGGAAATCAGTAATGTAATATTGAAAAACTTTCATGAAGGAGGGAAGTGATCATAAGCATTATGTTCGATGTATTTTGTTCCAAAAATTGCTTATTTGTTTTGATTTGATTCATGGATTTGTAATGTCATCCTATCCCGTATCAATTTGAATAAATATTTGTATATGTAGCTTAAATCTTAACAGTCTAAAAACTCTAAAAAAAAGAAGCAATGAAAACACTCTGCAAAATAGAGAATAAAGACATGTACGTTCCTGAATTTTGCATACACCCCTCTCTCTCTCTCTCTCTCTATTGATATATATTTTTGTTATACTTCAGAGTTCACGTTTTGGATTAAAGTATATATAGGCGAAATTTAATATTGTAGCCGATCATTTTGTTTTAACTCTTTTCTTTAAGCGAGGTCTTTATTTGCATAATTCAAATACATATTTTGTATTAATTACTCAAAGATTGAGTGAGAAAAAAAAAACATTGGCTAAAAATTAAAGTATAGCCAACAATTCTTCCAGCTTAGTTTTATTATATTTGCTAACACTTCATACCTTTAAAAAAACACAATCATAGCACAGACTTGAAATTAACAAACAAAGCATATGGGTTAATCATGAACAGAACTATTGACAATCTTTTTAACGTAACATTTATAAATTGCATATTGTGCATAATCTAAAATAATATTCAGGATAGTATATTTCTTGTTTCCTATGTCCTAAGCTACAAGTAATATCTTTTTGGTAATTTGTATTTCTACTTGGTATAGGTTAAATATCAAATTACATTTTAGTTTCCAAAGCATAATCACATCCTTGCAATATAACATAATATGAAACGCTGAATCAACTTGTCCACAAGTACTGCATAAATTATTATTCACAATATGCCATTTAAATACATTTTCTTTTGAAGCAATAAACCTGTGAATCGTCTTGAAATTAAGTTGTTTAACTTTTTATTACGAATTGTAACAATCACATGTGTAATGTCTATGCTCTAATTTTCGATTCTTTGGCTTATTGTTTAAGATATCAACGAGTGTAGTTCTAGCCCGTGTCTACAAGGCTCATGCATCGATCGGATTAACGGCTTTTTGTGCAATTGCAGCGATGGATTCATGGGAACAAGATGTGAATTAAGTAGGTTTTGCATTTTTAATCTAATCAAATATTGTAATGAGCTAAACAAAGTCAAGGAAATCTATAATGAAATATTGAAAAGCTTTTATAATGGAGGGAAGTGATTATAAGCATCATGTTCAATTTATATTGTTCTAAAAGTTGCTAATTTGTTTATGATTTGATTCATGGAATTGTAATGTCATCCAATCCTGTTTCAAGTTGAGGAAATATTTCTTTATGTAGCTTTATTACTTAATAACTAAACAAATTCTGATAAAACTATGAATCCATATTTCAAAATATAGAATAAAGATATGTACGTTCCTAGATTGTGCATACACTCAAGCTTCCACCCCTCTCTTTAGTTATATATTTGTTTTATTTACATCAGAGTTCACGGTTTGGATTGGTGCATATGTAGACGAAATTTAAGATTGTAACCAATTACATATTAATGTGTTTGCTCAAATTTTCGATTCTTTGCTTTTTAAAGATATCACTGAGTGCATTTCTGAACCGTGTCAATATGGAGGCTTGTGTTTGGATCTGAATAACTCCTCTACATGCACTTGCAACGATGGATTCACGGGCACAAACTGTGAAACAAGTCGGTTTTTGCATTTTCTCTCTTATCAAATATTGTAATGAGTTTTTAAGTCAAGGAAATCTATAATGTAATATTGAAAAAAGTTATAAAGGAGGGAAGTGATCAAAGGCATCGAGTTTAAAGGTATAAACGCGTTTTGTAAACGCCCCCCTCTCAAAACATGAAATGGAAGCTCTTATCACCAATCATGTGAAAGAATATGTTTTGACTAATACGTGATGATACAAATTTTGCCGGGAAACCGCCTACTAATTGATATATTTGGTAAATTATTATATCTTTTTGACCGGATAGATATCGCGCACGTGTCGCGTAGTCCCATATACATCTTTCTGTGTACAGTGCTTGTAATTTTACCAAGACTGGGCCAAATTTCTTATCATTTCGATGATTCCTGAACCTTGCAGTACACACCAATACTTATATGCTACATGATCAACCTTTTCTGATCGATTCCACAACGTTTCTTTCACAATGCAATCGCATGGCCAGAAATGGTCTTTATCTTTAAGTTATATTGTTTAAAAGACGCTTATTTGTATTTGATTTTATTCATTAATTTGTAAAGTCATCCAATCCCGTGTCAAGTTGAAGAAATATTTATATCTCTAGCTTAATTACTTAACAGCTTAAAAATTCTGATGAAGCTATGAATACAGTCTGCAAAAAGAAGAATAAAGATATTTACGTTCCTAAATTTTGCATGCACACCCACTCCTCCTCCCTATTGATATATATATTTTTTAGACTTCAGAGTTCACGATTTGGGTTGATGTATATATAGACGAAATTAAATATTGTAGCCTATCATATATTTAATGTCTATACTCGAATTTGAGATTTTACGCCTTTGTTTAAAGATATTAACGAGTGTAGTTCTAGCCCGTGTCTACAAGGCTCATGCATCGATCGGATTAACGGCTTCACGTGCTTTTGCAGCGATGGATTCATGGGCACAAGATGTGAATTAGGTAGGTTCTGCACTTTCAATCTAATCAAATATTGTAATGAGCTATAAAAAAAAGTCTAGGAAATCTAAAATGAAATATTTTAATAACTAGCATAAAGGAGGGAAGTTATCACAAGCATCATGTTCAATTTATTTTGTTTTAAAACTTGCTTATTTGTATTTTATTTGTTTCATGGATTTGTAATGTTATCCAAGCCCGTATCAAGTTCAAGAAATATTTATATTTGAAGCTTAATATCTTAACAGCTTAAAATATCTGATAAAGCTACGATTACACTCTGCAAAATATAGAATAAAGATATGTACGTTCCTGAATTTTGCATACGCTCCAATTTCAACACCACTCTCTTTTGATATATTTGTTTATACTTAACAGTTCAAATTTTGGATGGTTGATGTATATATAGACGAAATTAAATATTGTAGCCGATCATATATTTAATGTATATGCTCAAACTTTCGATTCTTTATCTTTTTTATGAAGATATCAACGAGTGTAGTTCTAACCCGTGTCTACAAGGCTCATGCATCGATCGGATTAACGGCTTTTTGTGCAATTGCAGCGATGGATTCATGGGAACAAGATGTGAATCAAGTAGGTTTAGCATTTTCATTCTAATCAAATATTATAATGAGCTAAAAAACTTTCATAAAGGAGGGAAGTGATCTTAAGCATCATGTTTAATGTATATTGTTTTAAAAGTTGCTTATTTGTATTTGAATGGAATCATGGATGTGTAAAGTCATCCAATCCCGTGTCAAGGTTGAAGAAATATTTGAATATGTAGCTTAATTACTTAACAGCTTAAACAATTTGAAAAAGTCATCAATACACTCTGCAAAAAGAAGAATAAAGACCTGTATGTTCCTGAATTTTGCATAGACACTACCCCCCCCCCCTCGCTGTCTCTCCATTAATATATATTTGTTTATAATTCAGAGTTCATAAATTGGATTAATATCGACGAAATTAGATATTGTAGCCGATTATATATTTAATGCCTATGCTCACATATTTGATTCTTTGCCTTTTCATAAAGATATCAACGAGTGTAATTCTAGCCAATGTCTACAAGGCTCTTGCATCGATCGGATAAACGGCTTTACATGCTTTTGCAGCGATGGATTCATGGGAACAAGATGTGAATCAAGTAGGTTTAGCATTTTCATTCTAATCAAAATATATTGTGATGAGCTAAACAAATAAAGTAAAGGAAATCTATAAAGTAATATTGAAAAACTTTCATAATGGAGGGAGGTGATCATAAGGATCATGTGCAATTTACATTGTTTTAAAAGTTGTTTATTTGTTTCTTAATTGATTCATGGAATTGTGATGTCATCCAATCCAGTAACAAGTTGAAGAAATATTCATATCTGTAGCGCTAGCTTAAAGGTATAGACCAGCTTTGGAAACGCCCCCTCTCAAAAAATGAAAAGGAAGCTCTTCTAACCAATCATGTGAAATAATATGTTTTGACTAATACGTGATGATACAAGTTTTGCCGGGAAACCGCCTGCTAACTGATATATTTGATAAATTATCATATCGAGCCTGCCTTGATACATGTATTTATCGCGACGCCATTTCAACGTTACACATTTGGGCACATATTTCTGCTTTTTTGTGAATTTAGGTTGAAGTATTGCCATCTTAACCTTTGAAGGCAATATTTAAACAATACTGAATGGATATTTTGCACCCAAAACCCTTGAACCGCAATTTTACCACTACCGGTCTTTATCTTTAACAGCTTAAAAAGTGTGATAAAGCTATGAATACACTCTGCAAATTAAAGAATAAAGATATGTACGTTACTCAATTTTGCATACACTCCCACTCTTCCCCCACTCTCTTACTATTGATATACTGTTTATTTGTTTCTTAATTGATTCATGGAATTGTGATGTCATCCAATCCAGTATCAAGTTGAAGAAGTATTTATATCTGTAGCGCTAGCTTAAAGGTACAGACCAGCTTTGGAAATGCCCCCCTCTAAAAAAAATATAGGAAGCTCTTCTAACCAATCATATGAAAAAATATGTTTTGACTTATACGTGATGATACAATTTTTGCCGGGAAACCGCATACTAACTGATATATTTGGTAAATTATCATATCGATCCTGCCTTGATACATGTATTTATCCCGACGCCATTTCAACATTGAACATTTGGGCACATATTTCAGCTTTTTTTGCGAATTTAGGTTGAAGTATTGCCATCTAAACCTTTGAAGACAATATTTAAACAATATTGAATGGATATTTTGCACCCAAAACCCTTGAACCGCAAGTTTAGCACTACCGGTCTTTATCTTTAACACCTCAAAAAGTGTGCTAAAGCTATGAATACACTCTGCAAATTGAAGAATAAAGATATGCGCGTTACTCAATTTTGCATACACTCCCACTTTTACCCCACTATCTTACTATTGATATATATATTTTTTTATACTTCAGAGTTTGCGTTTTGGATCGATGTATGTATGCTGAAGACTAAATTAAATATTGTAGCCGATCATATATTTAATGGCTAATGCTCAAATTACCGATTCTTTAACTTAAAAAAAAGATACCAACGAGTGTAGTTCTAGCCCGTGTCTACAAGGCTCTTGCATCGATCGGATTAACGGCTTTACGTGCAATTGCAGTGATGGATTCATGGGCACAAGATGTGAATTAGGTAGGTTTTGCATTTTGATTGTAATCAAATATTGTTATGAGCTAAAAAAAAGTCAAGGAAATCTTTAACAAATATTGAAAAACGTTCATAAAGGAGGGAAGTGATCATAAGCATAATGTTTAATTCATATTGTTTTCAATGTTGCTTATTGGTTTATGATTTGAATCATGGATTTGTAATGTCATCCAATCATGTATCAAGTCGAAGAAATATTTATATTACTTAACAGCTTAAAAACTCTGATAAAGCTATGAATACACTCTGCAAAATAAAAATAAAGATATGTACGTTCCTGAATTTTACATAGACTCCCTTTCCTACCCCCTCCCCCTCATTCTATATTGAAATATATTTTCATACTTCAGAATTCACGTTTTGGATTTATGCATATGTAGACGACATTTAATATTGTTACCAATCATATATGTATTGTGTTTGCTCAAATTTTCGGTCCTTTGCTTTAATTTTTAAAGATATCAACGAGTGCATTTCTGAACCGTGTCAATATGGAGGCCTGTGTTTGGATCTGATTAACTCCTATACGTGCAGTTGCAACGATGGATTCATGGGCACAAACTGTGAAACAAGTTGGGTTTTGCATTTTCATTCTAATCAAAATTTGTAATGAGCTAATTAAAAAATCAAAGAAATCTGTTATGTAATATATACATTTTTCATAAAGGATGGATGTGATCATAAGCATCATGTTCAATTTTTATTTTTTTCAAAAGTTGTTTATTTGTTTACGGTTTGATTCATGGATTTGTAATATCATCCAATCCCATATCAAGTTTAGGAAATATATCTATCTGTAGCTTTATTACTTAACAGCTTAATAAATTCTGATAAAGCTATGATTCCATATTTCGAAATATAGAATAGAGATATTTATGTTCCTGAGTTTTGCACATACTCCAAAGTTCCGCCCTCTATCTATTTATTTTTTTGTTTATACTGTAGAATTCACGTTTTGGATTGATGCATATGTACACTAACTTTATTATTGTAACCAAATATATATTTAATGTGTTTGCTCAAATTTTTGATTCTTTGCTTTTTTAAAGATATCAACGAGTGCATTTCTGAACCGTGTCAATATGGAGGCTTGTGTTTGGATATGATTAACTCCTATACATGCAATTGCAACGATGGATTCACGGGCACAAACTGTGAAACAAGTATGTTTTCTGCACTTTCATTCTAGGGAGGGAAGTGATCATAACAATCATGTTCGATTTATGTTGTTCCAAAAATTGCTTATTTGTTTTAATTTGATTCATTGATATGTGATGTCCTCCAATCCCGTATCAAGTTGGAGAATTATTTATATATGTAGCTTAATAACTGAACAGCTTAAAAACTCTGATAAAGCTTTGAATACACTCTGCAAAATGCAAATAAGGATATGTACATTCCTGAATTTTGCATACACTCCCATCCCCGCTCTCTCTCAATCTATCTCTCTCATTCTCTCTATTGATATATATATTTTTATACTTTAAAGTTCACGTTTTGGATTGATGCATATGAAGACGAACTTTATTATTGTAACCAATCATATACTTAATGTGTTTGCTCATATTTCGATTATTTGCCTTTTCTTAAAGATATCAACGAGTGTAGTTCTAGCCCGTGTCTAAATGGCTCTTGCATCGATCGGATTAACGGTTTTACGTGTAATTGCAGCGATGGATTCATGGGCACAAGATGTGAATTAAGTAGGTTTTGCATTTTTCATTCTAATCAAATATTGTAATGAGCAAAAAAATAGAAGTCAAGGAAATCTATTATGTACTATCGAAAAACTTTTACAAAGTAAGGGGTGATCATCAGCATGATGTTCAATTCATATTGTTTTAAAAGTTGTTTATTTGTTTAATGATTTTGATTCATGTATTTGTAATGTCATCCAATCCCGTTTCAAGATGAAGAAATATTTTTATCTGTAGCTTAATAACTGAACAACTTAAAAATTCTGATAAAGCTTTCAATACATTTGTCTAAATATAGAATAGAGATTTGCATACACTCAAACTTCCACCCTACTCTCTATTGACATTTTCTTATATTTGACGTTATAGATTGATCTGGCGCTGCTCAGTGGCTGCCGGGTTCACGATCAATTGGGCACAAAGAATTTCCATTTTCGGTTTAATAAAATTTGGAGTGGACTATAAAAAAAAATTAAAAAAAAAAAACATAGACGAAAACAAATATTGTAACCGATCATATATTTAATAATTTTTTGTTTCTTTGCCGTTTTAAATTATTTCAACGACTCCACTGTGGAAAGTACTTGTGTTTTGCGATATTTTTTTCATGATTCTAAGTGGTAATTTGATGATTTATATTATGAATATCTATCTGACGCCGATCATTATTCTTAAATCTTCTTCTTATACCGGATACCGATGTGACACTAGTCGGTATATTGCTTTATACGATTTGATTTTTGTGCTGCAAATTGTATATCTTAATAAACGAATTTATTTTAAAAATATATGTTTTTGAACTTTTGCTTATCAAAACCAAAAATAGAATTCAATCACAACAACCACAACCACGACAACAGCAACAATGATAATAACAGTACAAGAGTATAATAATAATAATAGGTTAAACATATTTACATATTTGTTGTTGTATCTTAAAAACCACCGAATTAAACATGTCTAATTGAGGTTTTTAGATTTTGAGATAAGGAGGCAGTTGCCTTTTTACATAAATTAGATGTTCTTACATAAATCTCGAGAACTTTTATTGTAATTTAAGTGGTTGGGCTGAACGACAAAGGTTCGTTCAGATATATGAAGAGGATATGAAAGAATGGCAACTGCGCCATCAAAGGTCTTACTGGTATTCATTGAATTCTGTGTCATAGAAAACAAGAATTTGAAGCGTACACCTTAAAAAGTCGTTACAAAAAAATAAAATAAACAATGCCTCAATGCCTTATTGCTTAAAGTGATATAATGTTTCTAAGTTTTAACAGGAACTTGTTCTTATTTACAAGATGACCTTAAATTGTTTGAAAGAGTCTACTAATTTCTTTTCTCATGATATCTAAGATCTCTCTGCTCTTCGTCCAGTAAAACATTCCAAATGCATAAGGTTGGTGAGGTGCTTAAGTTAGCTATTTGTCTCGACCAGCACATGACATCTCAGAGGTTTACTAACCTAAAAGACTTAGTAAATGCATGTAAATTTTGTTTTTAAATAATAACACATTCTTTCTTTAAATTGACATATATGTTTTTAATCTTCTAATTAGGAACTGTAGCTTGTGGAGATTTCTACTGCGTTTACGGTGATTGTGTCGATGTCGGATCCTGTGTGTGTAATCCTGAGTATTTGGGAAGGTCATGTGATATTAGTAAGCATATTGTCATTCTATTTAATTTTGGATGCTATTAATTTCTAAAAGTGTGGACTTGCATACTTTATACTCCGTGTCTCTGTTGTCACAAAATATTGTAAAATTAGTTTGAAAAAAAACGGTAAAAATGTCATGCAGATGCTATAGATAATAGACATTCTAAATACTTGTTTTCGTATCATACGTAATTCTTATCGTAGTATAAAGAGAAATATAAATAATGATAATGCTTATAATAATACTAATAACAATAATAATAATAACACTGAAAATGATGGGCTTATGAAGCTCTTAAAGGTAATATGTCCCATTTGCAGGCCAAAAAAATGATAAGGTTAAATTCCAACGGCATTTGAAAGACAATACTAATTTAGAACTTCCCTAAAAAAGGGGGCTTGAAAATGTCTTTAAGTGGGAAAATAACGACTATTAGTTGTCGAATCGACTTAGGAGCTATAGAGCCAGTAAGTAATAGTCTGATTTTTCAGACCATTGTACCGAATGGTCGTACGTTTTATGCTGCGCAAAGATTCAATCAGTTTAATTTTGGCCATTACAAGAAGTGGGTTATTGATGTAGACAAATGCTCATGTACCCTTTACAGCTCATTTTATGTATGTTATTACCAAAGATGAAAAAGCCAGTCAGTCACTCAATAGTGTCTGACAGTGAAGTCTAGCAAGTAAACAGGTTTCCTTGCATAATTTGAATATTAGGACACTGCTAACGTTTAAATTTCACAGATAGGACATACATAACATATTCATAATTCCTGCAAAGTTCTACAGAATTTGATGTTGGCTGCAAAAGGGACATAGTATCTTTAATAGATCTAAGATAAATTTATGTGGTTTACAGATAAATTATCAACCTGGTCATGAGGTTCACATTCTCCACTCCCTAGGGAGCATTTAAGTCAGGCACCATTTTACATAAGCTAACACCTGGGTGGGGAAAAGCAGTTTATTCAAAATTCCTTGCTCAACGAAAAAAGTGCAGCGCCGGGGATCGAGCCGACGACCATTGAATTATTTTAAACCACTAATACGACACCCCTTAGGGTATCTGTTGTAATAACTTCTGTAAATTAAACGTGCATTAATTGTATACTATATCCTTGTATGCCTCCTAAAAAAGGGAATATACATCCAGTACAAAAGATAGGAGATAACAGATATTGCTTGCAAAACTTAGATATTTGTCTGTCTGACCACCTTTTCCATATTTGTACGATGATAGGTGATGCAGATTATATAACGACTTGCGGGACGCACTCGTATTTCCGCAGGTCCGTTTTCCCAAACCCCCAAATTTTCCAGGTGGTTCATAACTCCAAACTGAAATAGGGTTCATATTTCCGAATATTTGTTGCATTATTCCGAAGGTTTGTTTATTCCCAGGTTCATAATTTCTAAATGAAACAGGGTTCATTATTCCGAAAGTGTGACACCCCCAACCCCCCCCCCAAAAAAAAGAAGAAAATGAGCAGCGATTCAGGCGTCTGTCATTTTCCGAATTACGAGCCTACAGAATTATGAGCCTTCAGAGTAACGCATCCTTCGGAATTAATTCCGATCCTTTGGAAATTATTAACCTTACAAAGAAAAAAGGGTAACCGGATTTCACTATTACATTAATTAGAACGCACATGTTTAAACGTCACGATGGAAACTGAATTCGGACAGGCCAGACTTCCGACGACTGAAGTTGGAATCGTTATCGACTCGGAAGAATTGTGCCCAGAGGAAGATTCTGAAGGTAGGGTAATGTGTAGTTGCATATTTTCACAATTTCCGGGGTTTGGGGGGGACTATTTAAATGGACTTTTCATTCATGTTTTCTTTAAAACAATGTGTTTTAACAGAATACCCAAAATTATTTCTAGACTTTTTTAATCTGACATTAATAGGTAATCTATTTCAAATTCACTGACCACCAAAAAAAATATAAAAATTCTGGAAGACATAAATTGTGTACCTTCTTATCTTTTTCTTTTTCACAGTCACAGTAGTCTTTAAAAAATATGAGGAACATTAAATATTTTTCCTCTGAATTTTATTATAGGAATATGACACACACGCCGTTTAACATAACTATGTACCATCAATTCCAACTCCCCGATAACATTTATTTTATTCCTTTAATTGATCTTATGTATATAATCAGTTAAGTCTATACTTGACTTTAATCTGTAATCGATGTTAGGCTGTTTTGGGTTACAGAGAAATGCAACTAACCAATAGCAGTTCAGAGTTTTCTAAGGGTGTAAATGAATCAGCTTTCCCTCCCCACATTGACACCACCATTCGTAGTTTCCACTGTTTCATAGTTTAACAAATAAAAATTAACATAAAATAAACCAGTGTGGATGAAAACTTTTACTAAAGAAAAAAAAAACAGAAAGAAATAACACGCAACTTTTACACAAGAATAGTAATGATAAATTTCACTTCGCGTTACCGATGTGGAAACGTCAATGATCTTTTTCGATTAAATCGCTCTTAGGTATGAACGACACAATGTACTGCACAAAAATAGACTCCATATTTTTTAGCGACATTTGCACTTTCTCTAAAAGGAGAGCCTAAACTTCTTTGGGATCAAGAATCAATTGATGGTACCGAAACGGAGAAACAGTTTATTTCTCAAATGTATTGTAAGTCAATTTTTATGTTGAACGGCAGGTTCACAAGGACCTCACAAGGAAAAACATGAATTTCATGCTGTATCACCATGATCAGTAGCAGAGATAGCAAATCGTATTCAAATGATGTTTGTTACCTTCTTTTTCCTATATTTTTGGTATAATCTTCTATTTTTTTAGGCCTTGCAGCACCACCAATTATAAGAGCTGTTTGCCAAGTTTCTAGTAACGGCACAACTTCTTGGAACGCCAGCATAAGATGTCAAGATTATGTCACTCGACAATTAAAGAAAACATTGATGGCAAGTTTCACCTTGATTCTTTAGATGCTCTTATAGATATGAAGAGGTAGTAGACCGCGGCGGTTTGTATTAAGGTGTGAATGAATGGCAACTACGCGCAACATGGCTACATATGGCTTTCTCAGTTCTTTGCGTCTTCGGGTTACACGAACTTTCGTGACTAATCAAGCCCTGACTTTAGAATGGTCTGGTTTAATGTTTGTGAAGAAAAAACAACCTGTCCTTGTCTAGTTAAACCAACACTTTTTGACAAGCCTATACAACAAATCCACGAGAACTGGCGTCTCGACCCGACTTTTTTTTAATACGAGATAAATAATCACAAGAAAGTTCGTAGAAAGGCCAGCGATCGACACTTCGTCATTGTCTGATTGTATAGGCATGTTTTTCACACAAAAATGTACAAGTAAAAACATTAGCCTTTTCTCTAGGACAATCTTTGAAAACTTTGTGATTATTTGCATCCAGTTTACCCGACCTTTCGTGAATAAAGGGGCATGTTTTCACAAAATATCGTGTAGCCCGACGTGAAGCACCCGACCTTTTGTGAATATAGTGGTACGTTTTACGAAAGGTCGTGTAACCCGACAAGCCAACTCGACCGACGCGAAGATCCGATAGAACAAAATAAGCCTACGCGTATTTAACTTTGCTACATCATTAAAAGAAACAAACAAACGCCGCTGGTTACCGCCTCATATCTAAACGAGACTTAAGAATTATACCTTAAGGGGGCAAAATAATAATCATAATAAAATGAAAATATTTTGCTAAGCCCCTGCAAGTTAATGTCGAGTCCTGCAAAAGTAGAAGTCCACGCTAATCTAACGTTTTTATGCTATCAAAGAATTGATGTGTTTTGCAGTAAAGATTACAAATGACTAAATGGTGTGTCTCTTTATACTTGAAGAACGGGATATATGATGCTAATGTGAAAGACGTTGCTGAAGAAGTTTTCACAATAACCCAGAACTATGAGGACATTACCGCTACCGACATTGGCTTACTGTATGAGATCCTACAGCTAATAGCTGACCTGAACTCTGATGCAAATGTGAGTCAATGAGTCATTTCCCTTCCCTTCACGTACCTTATGTTATGGGACCGAATCATTTTACGTACAGAGAGAACAAAAATGAGCATGTTCAAACACATCTGTATTGCTAAGTGTGGGAGAGAAAGAACTCAATATTATTATTGAAAATTATGCAATGTAAGATGAATGATGAATTTGATTGTATACTTTATATAAGTATTAATAGAGGCGCAATGGCTTAGCGGTAAACAGTGGTTTCTTAATCGGGAGGTCCGGGGTTCGAATCCAAGACGATGTGCTAGTGCTCATTGATTGGTAAGGCATTATCAATCATCATTACCAAGTCCCTGGTTGCTTTCTTACAAGCATACAGATCCTCAATAATGGTCAGGGAAAAACAATCTTTCTTGTTTTTCTTTTTTTGGAATTTATTAACAACAGCAGAACACAATGTTACAAATGTATTCAAGTTGGTAACAAAATAAGATGTCGTATACATATCCATGTACATGGGTTACAAAGAAAAAGAAAATATCCATAGTTGAACCATATGTACAAAACCTAACTTATAGTAAAGGGTCTAAAATAAGTAGCTTATTATAGCGTAATCACAGACCCCTGCACATTGGTGTCTCAAATTACGATTTGTGATGTTTTGACATATCTCGTTTGTTTATAACGAAGAAAGTCAAACCTCGGTTGTTGTGTAATGATATTTACCTTGTCTTTGATAGGTAACCGGCCTTATAGTGGGAATAGTAAATAACGTGATGTTTGTCGCAGAGGAGGTGCTAGCATCTGCCCAAGAAAATGAGAATTCTACTTCCCTCATCGTCCAGGTCTTGGAATCTCAGTTGAATACCATCGACATTGGTAACAGCACGCTTGACGCAGCTTATCCTAATATAGCAGTTCAGGTAAACTAGACCTTAACTCTCACAAATCTTTACATTCTTTTTGCTCACATTGACTTCTATGAATTGTGTAGATGCGTATATAGCAGTTCAGGTAAACTAAGCCTCAACTCTCACAAATCTGTACATTTTTCTCTCCAAATTGACTTCTATGAGTTGTGTAGATGCGTATACAGCAGTTCAAGTAAACTAGACCTTAACTCTCACAAATCTTTACATTCTTTTTGCCCACATTGACTTCTATGAATTGTGTAGATGCGTATACAGCAGTTGTTCAAGTAAACTAAGCCTCAACTCTCACAAATCTGTACATTTTATCTCTCCAAATTGACTTGTATGAGTTGTGTAGATGCGTATATAGCAGTTCAAGTAAACTAGACCTTAACTCTCACACATCTGTACATTATTTCTGCCCAAGTAGACCGTTGTGTGAAAAATTGTAGATGATCGATGCATGCATCGAAGTACACAATGGTACATGAGTTGTGTAGTCATCTTCCTTCTCTAATCAGACGTACTCAGTTTGAGTGCTTTAAATGATTGACGTGTTGACTGGGTTGCGGAAGGCGTGCTCGCGGATTTGAAAAATAAAAGAGTTTGTTTGTTTAAAAAGGGCAAGAAACACCCCCAAAAGGGGTCATATTTCCAAACGCGTGAATGTGTGTGTATATTATGATTTTGTGAAAATATGGTATATTTTTGTAAATGTGTACTCTATGTTTAAAGCAACAATATCGAATATGTAGATAATTGCACAATTATAACTGTACACACTTTCCTGTAGGTGCTTGACGTACCTTCGGACACTGCTAGAGACGGCATAGTGGTCACTATGTTAAGTATGGACACCGGTTCCTTGAGCAACAGTGACATCATGGTAGAAACACACCAAGACACACCTACTGATTTTGTTCCAAGAGACACCATTGCCAGGGTTGTTGTACCAATCGAGGTGGGGGAAAACGCTATCGAGTCTCTCAGGGTTGCTTTCGTTGTGTATGCCAATGATGCCATGTTTCCTTCTCCAAGTCTTGCTCTACTCAACCGGGAGACACAGGAGTTCAACCGTGAGATTTATACACCAGTGGTGTCCTTAACAATCGGTGGACAGAAGATAGAGAATCTTATGGAGCGTGTCAATATCACTTTCTATAGATTCGAGGTAAGCATAGCAAGAGGTGCACTGGAGAGTTGTATGACAAATGCTCCAGTGATGAATGCTCTGATGTCAATATCACATTAGTAACAAAATTCGTAAATTCGGTCTTGGACCAAAGACTATACCTATATACATCCAATCTTAATACTAAACATAACCTAAGAATCACTTGGAAACCTAACCCCACCACTGAATGCGTAAATTTCTCACGAAACACACCCGGAGCAATCGTCACCAGCTGGAGCATATTCTCATTAGAAACGGGCGGAAGTAATAACAACACTGACAGGTGTGTTAATCAATCAATATTAAATCAGTTAGTCGATTTTTTAAAGGGTTTGTATGTTGGCATTTCAACAACTTTAAGAAGGAAATGAAGAAAACAATTTTTTCAGGAGATAAATATTCAAAAGCATAGGACACTCGTTAACATGGATCAAGAAGCTATTTTCAATGCGGATTGCTAAAAAATTGTAACGCCATTAATTGCCTGCAAGCACCCCCTACACCCCCTATACTAGCCGATGTTATGGTAAAACCCAGATACATTATATAGGCCTATATATCCGGTATATATTGATTATACTTGTACTTTAAATTACTTAAACAGGCATGTGCTAAGTTCTGTTGCAGTGGTTGTGGACTGCATGTCTCTAAAATGTTATATATATATATATATATATCAGAGTTGAGAATTCTCGCCCTTTTATATATATATATATATATATATATAAGTGCGAGAATTCTCAACTCTGACATGACAACGGGTGTTCCAGAAAATGTGGGCTGAATACATATATATATATATATATATATATTTGTTTATTTTATTGACTGCTTTCAGCCTGACTCCCGCGATCCTACTTGTAACTTCTGGGAGTTTAATCTTGTTAAATGGTCTATGGAGAGATGTCAACTTTTACCTGATAACGTCGTCAATAGCTTCAGTAATGAATACTACACATGTGCCTGCGACCACCTGACCAACTTTGCCGTTTTAGTGGTACGTGATTCCTTCAACATGTTTAGAATATCGTGTTTTTCTTCTTCTCAAACTGTATGAGTAGTGTGTTAACGTAGTCACAATCAACTAAAAAACTAAGTAAACATGAAACTGCTGTTGCAAAGATTGGATCCTATATTAACATATAAGGTTTATCAGTAAAAGCTACATGTCCTATTTCTTGACCGTTTTGCAAATGAAAATACTGTCGAACAGACTTGAAATTTGATTTCACACTTTCAAAACCAAAATAATGAACAAAGATTTGTTTATATTGTGATTTTAACGGACAGCTAGTATTTTGGTTTAAGGGACGAGGGATGAAGGTCTAATAGGTTGGTCGTTCCCATTTATCTAACAGAGTCTCAGCCTGGCAACCAGGTACTCGGGACGACCAGATATCACCATTCGCCTTTATGTAGAGGCCTCTAGTTTCCCCCAAAACTTGGTTAACGTGAGCTTGGTTTAAAGATTTAAAGATTTGGTTTACAGGTTAGACAGGCTCGATTGAATCCAGAGACATGGGTAGTGAACGAATTTAATACAGCAGTGACAGATACATTGCTCGCCCGA